>CALSBV010012174.1:3001798-3014360 GCA_943590825.1 Bovichtus diacanthus | reverse complement strand
GTGTGTGTGTGTGTGTGTGTGTGTGTGTGTGTGTGTGTGTGTGTGTGACAGGGGAGGTTAATAATGCCAGCTGTCATCTCTCACTAGTGCTAACTAGCTGCTAATCTGTCTCTTAGTCCCACAATGAAGTCATTGATTCCCACAGACCAACCGCCACCCCATCTGCCACCATAGTCAATTAAACCTGAGGGAAGAGGGTGAGAGAGACTGAAACATAAGAGGGGAAAGTGGGAGAGAAAGGAGATGAAATTAGAATGGGAGATTGTATGTCTATTGAAATGATTTCTTCAGCTGTGTGTGCGTGTGTGCGTGCGTGCGTGCGCGCGCGTAACGTAGGAATATGGCCTATAATGTCCATCTGCCACTTCATGTTATGGTTCCCAGAGGATGTGCTGTAGGTTGCGATATTATTTGAGCTTTCTGCATGTTGGACACAGAGGTGTTAGACATATGACATCATTGGGTGTCTGCGCTAAGAGACAAGAACTGATCACATCGCTTGAACATAATGTTTTAGTTCTTCTTATAAGTAGAACCCCCCTTCCCACTAAAATTAGATATTCAAAGTTTATATTAGTATGAAACACGGCCTGATGCTTCCAAAGACACTGTATGTCAGCACGTTTTGAAGAAACACACCTGATATATAATATGTTAATGATGCAAATGAATTTGAAAAATGTCCGATTGCTGGTGTGTTGAGGAACTGGTGCAGTTACAGACAAAGAAAGATGGCAGAAAAGGGGACATGTTTTTAAGGGGTGCACCGTGCCTTCAAACACAACTCAAGACAGTACAGAAACGGCTCATCATGCCCATTATTTGTCCTTTTGTTACATATATAAATAAATAAATAGGTACGCATCATGCCGTGCCTGAGGCCTCCGGAACCCAGATGTCTGCTTGGCCAGGGAGTTTCCCCTTGAGTTAATGGCTATATATTTTGCTTTCTGCACTGGAGTTTTATTTAGGTGTGATAGAGGGCATTCTCAGCCTTTAACAATGTGCTATATCCAAATAATTCTTTCTGACTGAAGGCGGGTAAATTAATTATATTCAATCTCTCAACTCTATGCTAACTATTGAGACTGTGGTTTGTAATGGTTAATACAACTCTACAGCAGAAGGGTAGCCTATTCTGTGCTGACAATATACCTCATTGAGTTGGTCCGTAAAATTCCAGCACAATCTTTTGTCATTTGGATCCTGTGAGTGAAAGAGATTAGAGAGCCCGTGGTCTAACGGTCACTTAGAGAACGGCTCATTTGGGCTACAATAGAGCACACTGTTTATAAAGCAAACAGACAGCAACCCTAGCCCTGAATGAAGGGATCTAGATCCGTCAGTCAGTACATTAACATGCCCACTACAGGACCAGGTTATTGGGAGAAATCAAGTTTAGGTAAGGAATTTGTTAGAGAATGTGCATGCACTGTTATGACCTATTTACTACGAACCCCACCTTTGCATACAGCTGATGGGAAATCATATTTCTTTCCAACTGACTCGCATGTTTTTCAAGCTGACAAGTCTAAGTGTAGTAATGATATAAGACCCTGCAGCCTAAGTTTTGTTCTTTATCTTCCTTTAGCTAATGCAGCATTCAGACTAACAGCGCAGTGAGAGAATCTGCTCTATAATAACAGGTCTTGCAGAGTTTTCTTGGTGTATACATGCGTCTGAAACTTACGGTCTACTATTCAGCTATGGAAACCATCTTATTTAGACTTATTTAATTAACAAGGATACACCGTTACATGTAATAATGTTTTATTTAATTCTACCACTACTACCGCTGTTACTAAAGCTCAGGCCAAGAATATTACATACATGGCCAAGAAACAAGGCGTATCCAACAGAAATCTATTTTCACTGTGTTTCTCTTAATCTCTTACCTCAAGTAATGAAACCAGGTTTGTTCTTTTACATACATCTAATAAATCAAGTAACTGCAGAAAGTCAGCAGTAAGCTTAATACTTAAGTGCATGTAAACAACACAGTCAGGCATTCTCCCTTCATTCAGCAGGATTCTAGTTACATGCACAAGCACAGCCCGCTCCTGCAGATACACTCTTTACATCAAGGCGATACGTCCCCTGCTGACCCAGAAGGCGATGCAGGTTCTGGTCCCGGCTCTTGTCATCTCACGCCTTGACTACTGCAACTCCCTCCTGGCTGAACTACCTATATGTGCCATCCGACCTCTACAGTTCATCCAGAATGCAGCAGCCCGACTAGGTTTTTCACTCAGTAGGTTTTCTGTGAGGAAATTTTTTTAATTGTCTTACAATAGTATGAATTGTCATTAGATTGCAGGCAGTTTGACACCTGTGCTTTGTCCACTGATATCTATCTTTTATTGATACCATTTGGGCCTCTTAAAACTGCCTTCTAAGATTATATATTAATATCAATATAATATTTATTTTCTCTTATTTGCTAATGGTATTATTGAGACGTATCACTGCAGTCATGTTGCCTGTGTGGTCCCCAAGTCAAAGTTAAGAAGACAACAATGGGACATGATGAACTGACAGGCAGGCAGCTGCATACTTAATCACTTTCTAATCCCACAAGACCACCCTTGTTTTATAACTCCACTGACTCCAGAGAGGAGAACTGATCGTAGTAGTTTTTACTATTAGTCATTTGTTTGGCAACAAAGCATCAAAATACTAATTTTCTGTGCTTGTTTTTCTATATGGAAACATTTGAGCTAATTTTATAGGTTTATCATACTGAAAGAATAGTTAAACTGTGATTTCAACTGGCATTTGCAGAGGAAGATAGATTAATCTGTGGGAGTCACAAAAAGAACAGGAGGGAGGAAGTGACAAAGAGGAAAATGGGACAGTAGATCAGAGACTAAGCACGGGGAAATACTGACAGAGTGACAGGTTGTGTAAAGTCTTTAGACCCTACTGTCTCCGGTGTTTGTGTTTCTCTCAGTATGGGTCCTGTCCTTCAAAATAAGACTGCTCTGTTCAAGTAGGGCCACCCTGGGGCCACCAGGTCGCCACAACAGAGGGAGTTTGTGTGTGCCAAATCTGGAGAGTTCGAAGCTTGTGGCGCTTAAGCATGCTCTGTTGTATTTTTTTTTTTTTTTCTTTGTGTGTGTGAAAACGAAAGAGCGAATGAGGTTTTATAGAGGTGTGTTTTTTGTGAGTGTGTGATTGCATGGTTGTGTTTGTGTGTGTGTTCTGTGCATCTGAAGAGGCTGATTACCCTATTCACTCTGGCAGAGACAGACCGGTCCTCATTCAGTTTAAAAGTTCCTGTTTATTTCAGTCGAACTCTTGATTATCCTGCTTATTCCGACAGAGTCTATTGAAGCTGCCAGCCCAAATGAAGCAATCATTTATTTATGCACAGAACAGAGGCACTGCCTGGTGCTGTTTTTTTGGCAGAATGTTCCCATCAGCATAGCTGCCACTACTGCTTATCCCGCCTCACAATGCCAAGTAAAGAAAGCTTTTATGAAAGATTGGAGAGATTTTGCATTGCTCAAATACTGCTCTGTAGCCCACGGTAAATGTATAATTCTACGGCTTTCTATGAACCAATGAAGCAGTGGTGACTGCTTGGAATTCCCCAACCCAATAACATCCTTGTGCTGGGACAATATACATTGGTATGCATCACCAGCATGCTTCAGATGTAACTATGGCAAGTCAAAAACATAAACCACAAATAACATCCACCCGATACCATTTCCTATTTCATCGGCTTGTTTTGTCATCTTTAATACTGCAACTAACAATTATTTTTGATTTAATAAGCTGTCCATTATGTCCCCAGTTATTCGATAAAACTAGAAAATGTCAAATGATAATGAAAAATGCCCATCACTCTTCCCTCGAGCCCAAGCGGACATCTTTAAATTCCTTGTTGTGTTCGACCAACAGTCCAAAACCAAAAACTATATTTGAATTACAATGACATAAAACAGGGAAAAAGCAGCCGATCCTGACATTTAAGAGGCCGGCACAAGAAAATGTTTGACCTTTGTGGTTGATAAATAAGTGATTCATATTTTCTAATTATCCTTTTTTGGCACTGAGCCTTTTATTAGATAGGGAATATGTGGAATACGGACACAAAGGATGTATAACATGCAACATCAGGAATTATTGTATGAATTATTGCTGATATGTTTTATGTAAATTGCTATGTCTAATCACCTAAACAACTGATGATTTCAGCACTAAAAAAGAGCATGGAGTTTGTCAAGCGCTTTGGTCTTTCTCCTTGCTTGATTTTAATTGTAGTCCATTTGTTGTTAAGTCTTTGCAGTCCTTCCAGATGTCTGTGTCACACCTGACTTGGGCTGCTCTTTATCCCTCCATGCACCCCTCGTTACGTCTGTGACGTATACTGCAGTAAAGTCCATACTATACGTGTTCTATTGTTGTGGAGCCCTGCAGTGTTCTGCAGCTCTGATACAACACATAAATATAGGTTATCCATGTCTTATGCTCTTAATCTAAACCCGTGACCCAGCCTGGGAACTGTGTCTGTGTGTGTATGTAAGCCTGGTGAGAGATGTTTAACCCTAACTGTTAAGCCCAACTTAACACTAACATACACACAAATACACACGCATCATTGATCCCCTTCTCACGCAAAGCCACTCAACACAAGGCAGCTCTAACATTTTCAGCATACTGCATGTCAGGACCAGCGTCCGCATTAGGAGCTCTAGTGCTACTAATTGTGCACTTATCGAGATGCATGCAACTCTCATCTCTCCAAAAATAGCTTTCATAGAAATGCATTGAGTCGCACAGATTTTTTTATATTTCAAATCAGTGCCAACAGATAATAGGTAGACTTTGTTGCTTATAATGTTGCCTATGTTGCCTATGTTGCTGTCTCTGACAACAACTGAAATCCTGCATGGTTTGCAAGTAATTTTATTCTGCTTCATGTGCACATTTTTAGCAATTTAGCAATAGTTTGGTAAAGTGGAAATGTTATCTGGTGACCAGGCTCTGAGTTGCTCTACTGCATGTGGTGCACTTCTGGTTGTGCACATCTACTTCCTATCTAGTGCTCCCAACACGAGCCAAAACCCAGCATCCCACTCACTGTGACTCACCCAATTAGTCCAGGTAATTAACATGGCCGCGCCTTTTATATTCCCATTATTATTGTGATTTGTGTGATTATTAATTTCATTAACGGATAAAATAGGTTGAATAAACCCATTGGTCAAAGAAGCAGTAAGTTTCCTTTTTCCTCCTGAGTGATGGTTTAATGTTATAGATCAAGGAGGTGCACTATGCACTAAACAGATCATTAATGGAGGAGATGGCCAAAAATCGTCAGAATATACAATTACAAAGCTGTTTTCATTTAGAGGCAGGAAGGATATTTACCAGGGAACTTGTTACTTTATCATATGAATGTATTTGTGAAGAAATGGCAAAGTAAACATGAACCAATTTTTGTTTTAAAGAATGTATTGATAAAGTCAAATCTAATGGTGTCTCCAAATCTATCAGTTTGCAAAATAGTAATTCTTTGATTCCTTAAATGCTGGAAATGGCAAGTTTTTGTCTGAATATAACAGAGCGTATATGTAAGTGGTAAGCAGATGGATATGTACAGGCGGCTTGGATGGTGTGAGGACATGTGTGGGTGCAATCTGATTCGGCTCCATTGTCACTCTTGGCTCCCCATCTACATCTCTATCATTTCATTTGACCCTCTCTCCCACGCCTTTCAGTTTCTTTTACTCTCACTTTCACACTCCCTCTGTCGCTCATTGTGCGAGCTTGTTTGCTATACTTTTGGATGGTTTCACCCATTAAAGAAGTCCTGCCACAATGAGTTTGCGTGTGTGTGTCTGCGCACACGCATGTGCTTTGCCCTGTTATCCTCAATGAGACATGGTCCTGTGAGAGCCACCGCATCACCTGTTGCCATGGTAGTTAAATAGGCAGAGAAGGAAGGGGAGGAATGGAGGGAGGCAGACAGCAGGGGAGGAGAGGAAAGGGAAATTGGTTGATGAGTGCATGATCTGGACTAAACCAAGGAGAGGCGGAGGAGGAGGGAAAGGACTGGTATTAAAAGGAAAAATAGAGGAAATAGGAGACTCATACTGGTAGCTAAGTCAATGTTTGAAATACACATTGCTCTCAAGTGATATTTGTCTTGGAAGATAAGATGAGAAATGGAAAGTCTGCAAAAATATTTCTGATATTTGCAGTCAAAGCCGTGTAATCATGGACAGACATGGTGTAGTTGAAGGATATAATGTCTCCACCCACACCAATGAAAAGACAGGCTTCCATTGTTGTTAATATGGAGTGGTGACATACAGCAGCCTTGAAAAGTCAACCTACAATTTTCGCTTTGTTCATTGTTGTCTGGCAAATGCAGACATGATTTACCAGAGAAGGATATGATTTCAAGTAATTTCAAACTGAATCAAAGAGGATTGATGGTTGTCTTCTTAACTTGGATAATAACATTATCATTTTTTGTTTGTTTGTCTTCATGCATTCAACCTGACATTGTTAATTTAAGCTGTTTTCTTGTGAGCAAACTATTTGTTTTTTTTTGCTCTATCTAGTTAGCAAATGACGAATCCAATGTCGTTTTCAGCTATTATGGAAGCTGCAGAAGTGGTAGCTGGAAGCATTTAATTGTACATTTCCCACATGGAACCAAGCTAAAACTATTCACCAAAATCAGTGGATAGATTGGAGGCATAAATGGGTCATTCATTCAGAAAGTCGTACTTGATTTGATCTATAATGAAGATTTAGTTGTTAATGAGGTTCGATAGTTTAGAGATGCAGTGTTTATTTTATCTGATTGGGATTGTAAATATCTTACCAGGCCTAAACCCAAACACAGAAAAACTGAGCTTGTGAAATCAAGTCTGACTCTGTTAGGCTATAAATACAATAAATCATGGCTGTTTGTATGTTCAAGAAAGAAAAACAAAATGGCAAAGAAATTCCGCACAAAATTGACAATAATGCCACATAGGGAGAAATAAGGTTCCAAGTGATGTGATTGACAGCAGAAGGGAAGGAAACGGGAGGAACATTATGGCAAAAGAGATAACAGCTAAAGCAACAAGTCTGAAGACAGAATTGAGATTTTTGGTAAACAAAAAATAAAGTGATAGCAAAGGTAAAAATGCATGTTGATTGGTTAAACTAAGATTTCTCAACAGACAAATTGTAAAATGTTGGAGCTTGATGAGATAAAACAGAAGTTGGGTGACTGAAATGAACCCAAGGGATGAGGACAGTTGAGAAAAGGTGCACTGGGTTTAAGACATGAATAACAGAACAAAGGGAGAGACGGAATATGTTGTTGGTGTTGCTAAATACTGTAGTGTCTCTCAAACATGAAATGAAAAGTAGGGGGAAGTCTATGAATGCTGATGATGGAAGAGAAAGTGGAGGAGGAGGAGGACAAGTGCATGTCAGCGTAATTGCCAGGAGTAAATGGGAGGCAAGGAAAATAAGAGGTGAATACAGGAGAAAGAAGATAGGAGGAGGGGAAGTGAACGTGAAGGGGAATGCCATTAACGGCTTTGTTCATTCCTCCCGACTGAACGATGGATGGACACGGATAAAACGAACAAATGAATGAAAGAGAGAGAGAGTGTGAGAGAAGGGTGCCCCTTTCTTAGCTGTCTTTTCAGAGATTAGGGAGGAGAGCATCGCGGTCTGTTCAGTTCATCTATTCATGGCCAACGCCTGTCTCTCTCACGAGCCTGTGAGAGGAGGGAAGAGGCAGGCACATAGCCAGAGAGAGTGTGTGTACGCCTTGTAGTGTGAATTTGTCTATGAACACATTTATCACGAGCGCATTACTGAGCGAGAAGGTAGAACATATTTTGCTTGAGATTAAAGGTGGAGAGCAGAGAGGCAGCAGCAAGAAAACAATGCTGCACTAGGAGAATAAAATGGAAAGTAGGAGGTGAGCTGGTGCAAGGAGATGGAGGGATCATGTAATTGCTACGTGATTGTGAACTGAAACGGTGCACTTTTCTTAGGCTGTAGAGGGAGAGAGAGAGAGAAAGAGAGAATATAATTGGCTCTAATGTATGGATGCAATGAAGAAGGATGCAGTTAATAGTTTGAGTGCGAGGAGGAAAAATGGAGGGATCGAGTTGCAGCAGAGAGGCGGAAGCAAAAGGGAATATTATAGTTTCTGCAGAAAGACAGAGAGAAATGGAGGATTTAGTTGTATTAGCTAGTGGACAGGGAATGTTGCAGGGATGTTAAAGTGTAGCCAGCTAATGGAGTTAGAGCTGATGTGGTCTGACAGCATTTGTGCTGCAGGGCCCGACCGACTGATTTGAGAGTGAGTTACGGTGTGAGATAGAGATGGCACGAGAGGAAGAAAAAGAGCTACACAGCGTGTGAGGGTGATGTGTCCAGATGGACTTTGTCGAGGTTTAGAGGCAAAAAGCCTGATATTTCTCGCCTAAATTCCTCCTCAACTGTCAGAAAGAGGTGCAAGAAATGGTACATTGCATCTACCAGTGCATTAAAAGTCATTTGTGCAGGATTTTTGAGGGATTAAGGTTACTTGATTGACCAGACTCTGTGCACATAAATGTTCCATACAAATTAGCAAAACACTTATTAGCAAAACATGCAATGCCACTAGCTTTTTTTACCAGACTAAACATTTTCCTGAATTTTAAAAACACTTTGCTTTTTTTTATAGTTTTCATTGGGGTTTAAAGCAATTTAGATGATCTGATTCACAACTTGGGTGGTTGTATGCATCATCTAAAGAGCCCTTCACATCATAAACACAACAAGATAAAGAAAAGTTACTGATAAGATAAGGCAAAAAACAGCATTGTTTTGTGGAAATTCAGAACCAGATAAGAGACTGCGCATTATATATTTTCACTGTGTTGAATACCAGAACAGGCAGGCATTGCTGCCAGTTCAGGAGCTGTTTCTTTGGAGGCTTAGACCCAACAGCCTGTCACCTTGATCTGACCACAACACAAAGCTGGTGACAGTTTCAGGAAGTATGTGTGTGTCCGTCTCAGGTTCTCACACTCTAAACACTCCTTCCAATCCATTTGACTCCCTAATCCACCGAGAAACCACCACTCTTTTCGCCATGCCACTCCAGCTTTTCTCCTTTTCTCCTACTTCCCTCCCTCCCTTCCTCCTTCTCCTCCTCATACACTTGGAAATGTCTGTGTATGAGTTTCTGCAGAGTTGGCTAACTGGATTTACTACAAGCGTTCTAAGCACAAAACCACACACGCATGCACTGGCTAAACCACCCACTGGCTAAACGGACTACTCAAACATATTACCAATGCTCAAAAACCCATGTAAGTTCTCCTGTTTTGTAAATAAAGTTTTTATGAACTTTTTCAATACGTACAAACACGATGGCACACAAAGCCAGTTGCCACAGTAGGTCAATGAAAAATAAGTAGACCAACAACAAAGAAGATAACAAAACAAAATAAATCTGGCCACAAAATATGTACTACAACAACTGAAAATAAAAATAAAATGGCCTATGCAACCACTAGTTTTCCTGCTTTGGGTCTGAATACAAATCTATGCAACTCCACCCTCTTCTTACCTCAAAGAGAGGGGGGAGGCGAAGAGGAAGGGAGAGTAAAATGGGGGGAAAAAAACTTAATTAGTTTGATAATTACTTGGAGCTATTCAACGGTTGTTGGGTGTTGGCACTGCTATCAATGTATTTTGTGGTTAGGCCAATTTAGATAAAATCTTTGGCAGAACTATTGACTGTTTATTTAAGTCTTAAGTTTTTAAACCATGTAATAAAGATACTTGAAAATAGAACACAACAACGTACCAACTTATCTTACCACTCATCATCAATGTATAATTCAAATGAAATGTTTTATTATTGTGCAATAAGTAAAGTCTAAATTACTTCATCAACTATTTATGTAATCCTGAGGGGGATTGTCAGTAGGAAAGAGTAGCCATAAAAAAGTGATCGGCTGTTGCTGGTCAGTAACTTCCGAATTTTAGCTCGAGCATTCCTCGGGCTAACAGTGCTCTTCTGTATTGTCACATATATAGGTTTTTAATCCCCAATACACCCACTGAACAGGACGCTTTACTCAAACAGAAAAAGTTTTCACATGCAACACTCCTGTAGGTTTTAATGTTGCATGTACTGCTTTCTTCTTGCTATCAACCTTACAGCAGTTATTTTGTTTGCCAAAAGTCTAGCTGCTTGCATTACGTTAATCATAGGACTCTTTCTTTCTGTCTCTCTTTCTTTCCATTTGTCTTTGTTGGTTTTTTTTTTACTTTAAGTTTTTTTTTTTTTCCTCCTTCTATTTCTTTCTCCCTCCCTCCCCCTGGGTTTCTTTGGAGAGAGAGAGTAAAGAGCAAGAAACTTAATCCCTCTATTGAACAAGAGGTGGACCAGTCAGGGGCTTTTTTCTCATTTTCCTCTGTGTCAAAAAACCCACCCTGCTTCTTATTCAGAGTAGTTCAAATTGCATACACAAATGCATCATTTACTTGATTTTTGCATTTGATTTTCATCTAGCATTGTCTGTTGCCTACCTGCATTTTTGTTGTATAGCCTATTAGTGACATACGTTTGTGGTTTGAGCAATCTGATATTTTCTGGATCTCTATGAGTAGGTGTCAATAGGAAATGTCTTGTTGTTGTTGAATGTAGCTGGAGATACAACAGGGTTTCCTGACAATCTAGGGGTGCCTATTATTGTTGAGCAATTTATTGGAAAGAATGTCAAAGTCATTTTAGCTAAATGCAGTGTGTTCTTTTTTTTCTAAATAAAGAATTGGTGCAAATAATAGTCTAGTAATTATTAAGGAAAGCAGCCCCCGATTATACCCTTTGGGATGTCCTAATTTATGAAGCATAATTTTTCCCTACACAGCAGTTGAATCAATAGCACTCATGTTCTAATAAGGGCACTTATGAAGGATGAATGTTTAAAATGTTCCTCTGAAATGGTTCTCCCAAATATAGTTTCCAAATGGCATGATGTTTTGCTTGTGGTGAATTACATATTTCTCAGCAAATACATTTTCTCAGTCACTGCAGTGCCTTGTAAATTTGTATGATAAATGCAACCCATGTTGAAATGAACCGCATCTATCTCATTAATCGCTTGTATTCCAGTAAAACACACAACAAACAAATAAAGAGGTTCCAATTGGCAATACATAAAAGCTATGTACTGGTATACTGTATCTGTACCTTGTAGGAGTACTGTGGATCTGGTTGGTTTTATATTTATTGAGATACAATTGTGCTTCCAAGACACAGATTTCGTATGTACCTATTGTCTGTAATGACTGGAAGCAATTTCTCTCCTATGTGGATTCAGTCCACTACACATTGAAGGAAGGAAAGAGAGAAACGAGCAGGGAGAGAGATCTATTGCAGAAAGCTGGTGCACTAGATTTCCTCTTCATCTTGTATCCTCTTCTCCCCATCCTTATTTCCTTCTTCTGCATCTTTCCATCCTTGAGAAACAGTCTGCAACCCTCAGGGGTTTTCTGCTTTCCTTTCCGTTTTCTCCCATCACAACTGACCACAAAATGCCAGACAATTCGCTCTAGTCGTCTTCCATGGAAAGCTGATTGCCTCCCCCTCCTCTCTCGTTGGGTGGCACAGTTAGGCCACTTAATATCAATATTCTCTTTGTGGTGGGAGATGGGGGGCAATTGCCCTGACCGTCAGAGTAATTGCACACAGATATCTGCACACATGCATTGACACAAGCCTTGCACACTTACACACCGGAAAACACGATAACTGGGACATACTCAGAATAGAAGAACAATGACGCACACACATACACATGTGTAACCCCACATGCATGGGAGAAATGGGCAGAATGGGGACACACAAAATGGGAGCTGCTCACATATTCGCTGTGGAGTTAGTTTGAGGAGACATGAAGAAAGGTTTCATTCTGCTGGGCAGTGAGACACACTCATGCAGAAAGCAACTAGCACTGCGTTAAGTGTGGCCTCAGGCTCATACCAGAAGTATGAGTGAGAGAGCTGGACAGACGAGGACACACAGAGAGTGATGACGCCCATATCAGTTTTTGTCGAGGACAATTGAAGACTTTCACATCCTAATTGATGTTAAAAACTCTCTGCGATTGGACACATTATAGCAGATTTCATAATAGCGTTGTCTCTTAATTGTACTTAGGCTCACACTATACTATCTAGTCCAGGATGGAGTGTCGCACACGTGGAGGTAACTGAGATAGTGTCACACATGTAGCCAGATCTCAGGACTTTCATTTTTATCAGGATGTTCAAATAGGATTCTGATCAATCCTGTAATCAGACACAGTCCTGTACAGTTGACTCTGAGGGCATCTCAGTGTTAAAGGAGCGGCACCACTCTCCCACCATTTCTTCATTCTAAATTACAAGATTGTAAATATTCCTGTTATGTGTTGTGTATGTGAACATCATATCCTGGTTTCAGAATGCTGGTTATGCTACCTAAAGTACTCAGATGGATGGATAGATAGATAGATAGATAGATAGATAGATAGATAGATAGATAGAT
>CALSBV010012174.1:2990297-3001315 GCA_943590825.1 Bovichtus diacanthus | reverse complement strand
GTGTGTGTGTGTGTGTGTGTGTGTGTGTGTGTGTGTGTGTGTGTGTGCATACGTGCATATGTGCGTTTCTGTTCAAAACTCAAAACTATGTCACACAGCTCATGCACCGCTGCACCCATTTACTGGTGGAACATCCCTCCGATGTGCAGATCTAGAACGCAGCAATTGAAAACGATCAAAACATACTCAGAATCCCTGGCTCCACACTGAATCATGCATAAAACACACACACATTCACCGATGCATGGGTATTTGCACAAATGCACTCTTACAGTCTGTAAGCATATACTGTAGCTTTTGTGGCAAGCAATCAACATAAGTGCACTGTTTTGTGTCCCGTGTACACATATTTTATGTACACGCACAGAAACACACATTGCTCATTGTTCTAGTCTCCATTCATTGCTCACGGTCATGGTTCTGCTCTGATTTCTCTTGTAAAAAGCTGCATTGAAAACGCCGCTTTAGTGCAGCCAGATGATGTGAACTTTTAAATGGCTGAATAGATGGAGGTCACTCTGCACACACAACCCTAACAGCACGCATACATAATGTTGCTGGCAGTTGCTGATGTATGAGCCCATCGGTAAACTATGTTGAATATATCGGGTGTGCGTATCACACATAAGCTGACATGTACAAATGTTTGTTTAAAATGCGAGTATGAGCAGTTCAGTAAGACTTTATTCAATTGAAGTTTAAGGCAGTTTCCCACCAACAAATTAAATATCTTGGTACTTATTCCTAATTCAAATTTAGTGGTTCTCTTTTTATATGAAGCTCACAAACTAGGCTGTGACTTGAGAGAAAAAGAGAGAGAACTGAGAGCTACTCACACAGTTTTAAATACTGTGAACATATTCACAAATCTAAGCCCATATTTTAAAATGCCGTATTGTACATTTTTGGAATAAAGTCCTCATTTCATTTCTATGGAACGTCAGGTTTCACATTTTCTGGGGATTTTAATCCGCAGCATGAAGGTCACAGGCCTGACTCTTCAACCTTTAGAGGACACTACAGGGACCAGAATCTATAATCTTTAGTGTATGGAAAGCCCTGCTGTTTGTTTGTTCAGTGTATTGACACATGTCCGGGGCTCAACCTTCAGAGGTCTGTCTTTGCTGTCCCCTACTTCAAAGGGATGTTTAGTAATATGATTGCTGGCTGCTATACATATTTCATGAGCCTCTAAATATTGATGGTATACTGAGTAGTATAAGTTGCAGCAGAGGAGTTACTGTAGAAAACATTTGTCCTCCTTCTGGCACTCCCTCCATCCTCTTTGATGGCTATTTCAGGTTACATATGAGCCTTCTCATATTTGCCACTGATAGCAGTTAACTTTAACCTTCTTTCCCACACGCATGACAGATTTAATAACAACATTGTCAAGCTGGTTCCCGCTTATATTGGGATATAACATCGGCAAGAGGTGTTGGTGTTTGCGAGAGAGCTTTGAGACCATTATATGACTATGCTGCACTATGTTCGGCACTAGCAATGCTTTCAGTTCACGTCTTGGAGCTTTGTGGCAGGTTCAAACATAAATGAAAAACTAAACGCATTTCTCTCCTCCTCTGTCTCCTCCACAGCCTTTTCATCCCATGGTAAACCTAGTGTGTAGTGCTGACCTGAGGATGTTCCTGTGTGCCCTGTACGCTCCGGTGTGCACTGTGTACGGCCAGGTGTCCATGCCATGTCGGTCCCTCTGCCAGCGGGCCATGGATGAGTGCCACAAACTCATGGAGGTCTTTGGAGTAGCCTGGCCAGATGACATGGAGTGTAGCAGGTGTGTATATGTATTACATTTGAAAACAACTTAGTGCTCGAAAATGTAAACAATGTCATCACAAACAGGGTGTTGAAGCATCTGAGAGAATTAGGGTTGCAGCAGTATAGGGTTGTATGAAATTTGAAAGGTTATCATAGTGTGTGTGTGTGTGTGTGTGTGTGTGTGTGTGTGTGTGTGTGTGTGTGTGTGTGTGTGTGTGTGTGTGTGTGTGTGTGTGTGTGTGTGTGTGTGTGTGTGTGTGTGTGTGTGTGTGTGTGTGTGTGTGTGTGTGTGTGGGGGCGCAGTCTGGCTGTGCACATCTACAGTATACAGTGTGTTAATTGTTAGTATTAGGACATTATTTTAAAAGGTCAAAGCAGATGTTATTTTTCATTTAGTAGTTAATTTAACATGCTATAGTGTTGCTAACATTTACACTAATATGCTTTAGGTATACAACATGTTAGAGTTTCTTGTTATTTTGATCAGGTTTATAATTCAGTTTTTAATATTATTCTACATCTGTTCTCATTCCTTGAAGGGTCATTTTAACTGATAATAATAGTATTTTATGAGATGGTTATCGTATTGAAAATTACATACAGGTGCAACCCTAGAGATAATACAGCTGGTAATATTATTCTCTTTGTTTTATTTTGAATATACTGTATATTTGCGCAGGACTGAGCCTGCAATATGTGTTTTGCAAATACCTCAAATCTGCACGGTTCCTGTGCCTGCATCTCATCTTTGAGCTTGTGTCAACTGCAACCCCACATCAAGCCGACCTAACTCTAAACTTCAGCTCTTTGCCTTGTTCTCACTTTCTTTGATTGTCACCTTTCCTGTATCTGTAAACAGCAGCCCCCTGTGTTCCTCCTTTTTTTTCCCTGTCTCACTACTTTAAAAATATTTCTATTCTATTTCTCTTCCTGGCATCTGCCCATGTCTTATTTATCTTATCTTTAAGCTTTTTGTACGTGTTTCTACACCTGCCAATTTATCCGGTACACCTGGCTGAAACTAATGCAGTCTAATACCACAGTCCTGTCAAATCCTACCTTCGTGAAGGTTATAATGTTTAGCTATTGCTGAAAGGGGCTGAAAGTTTCTGGTTCTGTTGAATTGTATTTTGGTACACTGAGAGGTGTTTTGAATATTGTGTCCACCCATTTATGTCAAGAGAGATTCTCAGCAAAATTGATTGCGGATTTAACTGCATGGTCTGACAGAATTATTCTTTTCCAGGTTCCCAGATTGTGACGAGCCCTATCCTCGTCCAGAGGACCTGCAAACGGGCTCTGACCCCACTGACCAGTCATCCATGACTGTCCAGAGAGACTACGGTTTCTGGTGCCCCAGAGAGCTCAAGGTCGACCCAGACCTGGGTTACACTTTCATAGGCAAGAAGGACTGCTCTGCCCCGTGCCCCTCAATGTTCTTCAACCAGCAGGAGCTGAACTTCATCCGCTACTTCATAGGAGCCGTTTCCATCGTCTGTCTGTCCGCAACGCTGTTCACCTTCCTGACGTTTCTCATTGATGTTACCAGGTTTGAATGGCTGATTGTTATATGATATCTTATATCAACTTATTAGGTATGATAACTTCCAAAAATTGCAAAGGATTAAGAGGAAAATGGAACCTGTAAAATTATTGCAAAAATTATTTTTTTTACCTCATTAGGTTTCGATACCCTGAGCGGCCAATCATTTTCTACGCGGTGTGTTATGTCATGGTGTCACTGGTTTTCTTTCTGGGATTCCTGTTGGAAGACAGGGTAGCGTGCAACGCAGTCAGCCCTTCCCAGTTCAGAGCGTCAACCATAACGCAGGGCTCGCACAACAAGGTGAGACTTTTACTTCATTGCCATCCAGTATCACCACAATAACATCACACATTTAATGGTAATGTCTTTCCTCAATGCTTTATTAATTTCTTTTATATTGAGAATAAAACCAGTTCACATCGTAATGAATTTGAACAGATGTTTAAGTAGCAATATGAAACATTCCTAACATGATGTAGATGTTATTAACTTCAGCAAGATGCTTATTAGATGATTAACTTCAGAATGTAATTGATCGGAAATCCTGCAGTTAAAGATATGCTGACGTCTTGTACATTATTGATCAAAGGTTCTTGTTCCCGCTCTCTCTCTCAGGTATGCACCCTGTTCTTCATGGTCCTATACTTCTTCACCATGGCGGGCAGCGTGTGGTGGGTCATACTGACAATCACTTGGTTCCTGGCCGCTGTGCCTAAATGGGGTAGCGAGGCCATTGAGAAGAAAGCCCTCCTCTTCCATGCTGTTGCCTGGGGGCTCCCAGGGGCCCTGACTGTCACTCTGTTGGCCCTGAACAAAATTGAAGGAGATGGGATCAGTGGAGTGTGTTTCATAGGACTGTATGACATAGACGCCCTGAGGTGGTTTGTTCTGGCACCGCTCTGCCTCAACGTGGCGGTGAGTACAGTCAGAAGATAAATGAGTGGGCGGGTGGATGAAAGAGTTGATGAGTAGGATGGATGGGTGAACAGATAACTGGGTGGGTGGATGAAATGAAACAAGAGTGTGTTGTTGGCTGAAGTTATGGAGAGTCGGATACATTAGTAAATGTACTGATGGATGATTAACAGTCTTTTGGCTTATCAGTCATCCAGCTCTTTAAAAAAAGATAATTGTGTATATCTCCCACTGATTCTAACTTCTCGTCGTCTCTCTGTCTTCAGGTGGGTGTCTCTCTGCTGTTAGTGGGCATAGTGGCTCTGAACCGGGTGCGCATGGAGATCCCTCTGGAGAAGGAGAACCAGACCAAACTAGTCAAGTTCATGATCCGAATGGGAGTGTTCTCTGTGCTCTACCTGGTCCCCTTGTTGACTGTGATTGGGTGTTACCTGTATGAACACACCTACCGGAGCATTTGGGAGAAGACATGGATGGAGGAGAACTGCAGGCGCTATCACATCCCCTGCCCATACAAGGTAGAGAGAGAGGGAAGTGAGAAAATGTTTCACTGGTGTTGTTATGTTGCTTGCAAGGTAAAATATGTCACTGGATAATAGTGATGTGTTTTATTTGTGAAGCTGTGTTTTTGGAGGAAAGCTTGCTGATCAGAAAAGACACCATCATATGTTTTGCCTGTTGTATGCAGTGCATATATAAATAACTTTAAAATGTGTGATCAGTTGCACTGTAACTGTACACTTTCCCTAGATATCAGAAGATGAATATGCCTGTGTGTTAGCTCGTCAAAACTATTCTATTACCTTCATTCTGAAGACAGATGGCTTCTCCGGATCTGCCTGTCATCTCAGCTGGAAACAAATGCACAGACACACTCTGCTGTATTCCTATCACAGCTATCAAACTCCCCCTGATCTATCTATGTAACACACACACACACACACACACACACACACACACACACACACACACACACACGCTATGAGTAGTAAACATACACAAATTAAATGAATGCTTCTCCAGTGAAAACACTCCATAGTGGTGCACACATACACACGAGAATGGACCAATGACGAATTGTTCTTATTTGTTTTTGTTTTTTATTTTATCCATATTTTGTGTAGGTTTGGCCATCAGTTATCATAACAATGTACTCACTAAAATAATAATAAAAAGTGCTGAGATCTGGAAACAAGACATCTTTGCTACAACAAGGTCGTGTAAACAAACCACCAGCTCAGCCAGATTATCTGAACCACTTTACTTGGTGGTTAAACTGGAAGAAACAGTAAACACATCAGACACATTTCAAAACATGTAGTGCTTCTGTAAACTGTGATGGATTCTTACAACAGACAGCTGGGGGTAATCATTTTACTGTTTGCCTTAGTTTGCTTTTTCAGATAAATTCGATGTACCTGTTGGTTTGTTTACAATCTGTTTTCAGCCTCTGACTTGTTCTTGTTCTTAGCCTTCATTATTACTATGTCCCTGAGCGATCAGTGTGTGTGTGCGTGTGTGCATGAGCGAGTGAGTGAGAGAGTGAGAGAGAGATAGCTGGCAGTTGCACATGCGTGTGTGTGTGTGTGTGGCAGAGTGAGGAGGTATTTGTGCAGAGGAGGGAGCAGAGCGCAGTATGCATCATTAGCTCAGCTAATACAGCTCTCAAGACCAACTCCACACAAAACTACCATCTCTGTTTCTCTGTCTTTTTGTCTTTCACTCTCTGCTGGTTCTCACACACTTACCGGTACTCCTTTCTCTCTGTCTGTCTCCCCCTCTACTCTCTCTGTCTCGCTTTCTGTGTCTGTGTGTCTCTCTCAGGGCCTGCTCAGTCATGCTCTGCTGCCTGTACTCTATAACGTCTTTGTAGCGGTTGTGAGGAGTGGTGGGAGTGTGGTGTTTTATACAGTCTGGTGCTTAATTAATAACCGAATAAATGTGCACAATGCAGACACAAACACTTTCATACCCACAAAGCAAAACATAAAGCTTTGTATCAGTTTCTCACTTTAATCATGAGATATCAAAACTTTTACTTCAAACGTTTGTTTGTTTGTTTTCATCTTTCTGCTGAGTGCCCTTACAGTGGTTTTATAATAGAGAAGTGTCAGCTAATTTGTGACTGACAGAATTTATGAGAGGGGGTGGAGGCAGGTGCAAGTGCTTATGTTACTTGTTAGTGTATGTGTGCATGCATGTGTCTGTAGCTGTGTGTGTGTGTGTGTGTGAGAGAGAGCGCTCATGAAGAGAGACCCCCTTTACGTCCTATTGTAGCTCTGGAATTTCAATATTGCTATGTGTTATTTGATCTTTACCCTAGGGGGATTTGCACGCAAATGATTGTGTGTGTAGAGGGTACAATTGCATGTTTCTGGATAATTGAAGATTCTGTGGCCATTGTTCAAGTTCAAGTGACTTCATTTGTGTGTGCGTGTGTGTAATTTACTAAAAGCCCAGGGCTTTTTTGATTTATATTAGGACCTTAACCTGAGACATTTAATCTCAGCCTGGGCGAGACAGGCTAAAGCTAATTAATACATAGCAATTCTTATGGTTCTTTCTAAAAGTCCTCCTCTCCTTGGAGTTATCTTGAGGAGATGTTGTGAGTGCTAAATTGCTTTCTGAATAACATCCTTACAGGATATCATTCTAATTTTAATGGGAAAGTTAGTTGTCCACATTTTTTTAAAGTACTATTCCATGTCTGTAACTACACTTTGTAGGTCCTTAATCTTAAAAGGCCACCCGTAGTTGTCTGTGTAATTACAAAAGTCATTATCTTCTTACTGCCATGTCAGTCAAAACTCAACTGAAAGACATCTTAAAAAACTTTTTTTTTTTAAAAAAACAACATAAAATGTCTGTGTGCAAATGTTTTATCTGATTATGTTAATGTTACTTAAATCCCTGTAATGTGCTTATGTTAGTTGTTGAACCTCTGTTGCTGCTATTCAGGTTTCCCTTGATCTCAATGGGACAAACTTGGTTAAATCAAATTTGCTCATCAGAACTCATCACTTCTTGCCTCTCAGTCTGGACAACTGCTGTAAACTCCTGCCCTCTGCTGGGAGATACAGTATCCTGCATCAAAGTTCAAGACTGCGGTTGCTTTACATCGACACTGCAGTTCAGCTGTTGTAGCAGCTGGGTTTTTCTAGGATTATAACCCCTCTTCCATCATTCAAACTGACTGGCCTAAAAACACTCGTGGATACTTCCACTTAATGTGCAAGTAGTTTCAGTGGCATCCTAAGCATTTCATATTTCTTTACTGTGTTACTGTTGAGGAAATATTTGTCCTGCACTTGAATAATAAAATATTTCTCTTGTACATTCCAGGCTTTATTTGTAACGCCCTCCGTTGTCTTGAGTGAATGATTGTAGAATTCATATTTAATATTTCTGTTCTCTTTAGGTGGCACAGACCAGCCGGCCAGCCATGGTTTTGTTCCTAATTAAATATCTGATGATGTTGGTGGTGGGCATCCCGTCTGTTTTCTGGGTGGGCAGCAAGAAGACTTGTTTTGAATGGGCCAACTTCCTGCATGGACGCCGACGCAAAGAGTAAGAAGAAAGATTGAAGGATTTTAATTTGTTTTAGTGATTTATTTTTATTTATTTTTTTCCCCCCCCTCAGTTCTATAGTTTTGTGTTAATGCTTATTAGCCCGTTATTTTTTTCAAAGGATCAAATTAAAACAAAATGATGCTATCGAACACTAATGTTGTATCTTACATTTTATTGTCTGGGTGGATTTATTGCCTCAGGCAGATAAACCAGCAGTAGTAGTTACCAGTAGTAATCCAATGGCAACCTATTTCCCCTCCACTTGTTTCACATCATCGCCTTTTTTAAACCTCTCACTCCTGCCCTCCCTCATCCTCTCTTCTCTGCAGCAGCGGGGTAAACGAGTCTCGTCAGGTGCTGCAGGAGCAGCCGGACTTTGCCCAGTCTCTGCTGCGTGAACCCAACACCCCCATCGTTAGGAAGTCCAGAGGAACATCCACTCAGGTAGGACTGCAAACACAGCAGTGATGGAGCAGTGTGAAAAGTAATCCTTGTAATACTGGTTGTAGAAGCAACAGGGTGAGCTGTAGTTGTAGTTCTGTAGTAGTAGCTGCAGGAGTAGACATTACTAGATGTAGTATCATTTAAGATAGAAACGCATGAAATCTGACTTGTGTCAATACAGTTTCATGACCTACTATACTATGATGTTTTTTTCTGGCATACTATGCAAACTTTATTTTTTTGCCTAACTTTTATTTATTTAACAGAAAATGTAAAGGGCATTTCTCTGTCCCAGAGTTGTATTCCAGTAATGATTACATCTACCCGACCTGTCTTCCTCCTGTAGGGCACATCTACCCACGCCTCCTCCACCCACTTGGCTGTCCTAGACGACCTTGACGAACCAGTCAGAACTCACCACGGCCCCCCCACCTCCACCAGGAGTAAGGCCAGCAGTGTCCACAGCAAGGCTAGTTACCACAGCAGCCTGCGTCGCACCCGTGAAGACAGGTAGAGCAGGAAATCCATGACTTCCTGTTTGTCCGTCAAAAGTTGTGAATGAGATGAAACTAAGTCTTTCTCCCCTCTCTCAGGAGTGATACTATGGTTTACCGAGGTACAGAGGTGCGCAGTTTCCATGGCAGCATGCCACGTCTCGACCACCCGCTCTCTGCTCACAGCAGCCTCCATCAGCTAGACAGCCACTCAAGGCACGGCAGCCAGCGAGACGTATCCCAGGTACCAGCAACCCTCATCACACACGGAACAACGGGAAGTGACAGCACAGCTGCTGTGAATGACGGCACCAGCGCCTGAGAAGAGATTATTGTAAGGATGCTGTCGACGCCTTTTAAAGGAAGATTTGCCCTCTGCTGATACACACCCGTCTGTTTAGTGTGTAAGTGTTTTCCTCTATAGAGGTGGAGAATCTACCAGTGAGTGCTGTGGTGGTGAGTTTTGGTGTTGGTTCCTTGCTGATCAGCAGTGTGGCTGACGCCGTTCAGTCAGTGAACTCGACTCTTGGCTCTCACGGATTCAGTTTAGTTTTCACGGTAAAGCTGAACTTCGTTGACGTAATTATTTGAATTTAGACGGCAAATGACTCCTGAATGCGTGAGTCAAACAGGCCGAGTCACCAAGAATACATCCATCTCCTCAGACGTTTGACATCAGTGAAGCTGACATCATTCAGGGATCATTTCGGTTGTGCCAAGTAAACCAGAGCTGGCACTGGAAAGGAAATACTGTAAAGGTAGGAAGGAGAAGTCATCCTACTTTATGGACAAGAACACTTTGATGGATGGCCAGTCTTTTGCTGGCGTTATCTTTCACCATCTTGCAGGACCTACATGAATATTATGAAATATGCGAGTATGCTGAGTATTGCTTTTGTAACAAATCCCCCCATTCTCTTGGTAAAACTTTACTTATTTAAGTCTCAGGCTTGACTGAGACTTGATTATTCCCAATCTAGTTTGCTCTGGACTGCAGCTCTTAATGAACGATCTCTGTGTGGCTTCAGAGACCGGTAAATATGGGCTTAATGTGAAATCGTGGACCTCTCTGTGGTTTTAGTGAATATTTTTATACTGTGAAAATTGTCTGTCTGCTGCTGAAAGCTTCATTTACTGTGTGTGTGTGTGTGTGTGTGTGTGTGTGTGTGTGTGTGTGTGTGTGTGTGTGTGTGTGTGTGTGTGTGTGTGTGTGTGTGTGTGTGTGTGTGTGTGTGTGTGTGTGTGTGTGTGTGTGTGTGTGTGTCAACTTTACGCTCCAGTGGTGAACAAATAAAGCAGGATGGAGGGAGCAGAAAGATTTGTGTAACCCAGAATGTAAAAGGGTTCCAGAGTCAGAAAGATAACACGGACATGGTCCGGTGAAATGAGCTGGAATAATATGTATGCACTTGGACTCACATTTATTCCAGCTCATGCTGCTTTTTGGCCTCCGAAAAAACGTTTTAGCGCCGACTATTCTGCAGAAAAGGCTGCTTTGGAAAAAAGCAAGATGACAGTTTAATCAGCCGATTACATGTTCGGTCCGCATGTTCGAATCCTAAAGACAAACAGATTCAGAGTACTGTAATTTACATTCAGGTACACATCCATCACTCCATTCAAGCCTCACGGATGTATAGACTATAGTGAAAAGAAAATGAAAACTGAATACAGTGCTTTTATTCTGAAATATGTCACACACAAACACACAAGGCTATAAGGTTGTTTGCTGAGATGCTCAGCAAAGTGCTTTTTTCTAATGTAACTTTCACCACTGTACTTGATGGGTACCTAAACTGCTCCTGTGCGTGCTCTTGGCTCGTGTTTGTTTGTTTGGTTGTTCAGACATAGAATTCAGACTTACCCAAAGAGGTGAAGAAATGTTGTCTAGTTGCGCATTGCTACATCTTCTCTGACATTATTTTACGTTTAAGTAAATGTTACAGGAAGTGTACTGTATATTGTAAATGTTTTTCTATAGTCTGTGTTTTGTTCCCAATCCCTAAAGACCCAATTAACCTACCTCACCTGTACCCCCAGCCTTCTCTGTACACACACACACACACACATTATTAAATCCTCTTTTTAAAGTAAATAAATGGTCAAACTCAACACGAAAGACCAGTTTAGTAAAAATGGCGGTGCTTATTTCTGAACGATCCAAACTTCTGTAGAATGTAACCCAAATCAAACACACTTTAATTGACTCATGGGTTAGGCTTTCTAACACACACACACACACACACACACACACACACACACACACACACACA
>CALSBV010012174.1:2976785-2990287 GCA_943590825.1 Bovichtus diacanthus | reverse complement strand
CACACACACACACACACACACACACACACACACACACACACACACACTGTGTTTTCCAGTCTACCTCCTCAGTTCAAACATACCGAGCTAACTCTCTGGCCTTCACTGCTCCCTCTCCTCCTGTCTGTCTCATTATGTCCGTCTATACATCTTTTAAGTTTCTCATGACCAACCACCTCCTGTCAGCTTGTCTGCCTGCATATCTGTTGTACATACTGTCCTATCTGATGACTAATCTGCCTCACATCTGCCTTCTGCCTCCTCTTGTAAATGTGCCCACGCTAATCTTTTTTTGGACCTACAGCAACTGTCTGTACTCTTGAAATTCGTGACTGCTTACAAACATTAACCGTTGTGCTTTTACCTCTGAATTGGACATTACAACGAGCGATGCCGTGTTAAACACGTGTCATTGAACTCAAGTGGAACTCTCTCCTTTTCAGCTATTAAATATCTCATTCTTGTTAGTTCACCTAATCATTAATATCCCCCCCTCCCCCCCAACAGTGAGACATGAGGAAGAACAGCTCTCCTTACTCCTGTGATGCTAATACGGCTTCAGAGTGAACTGCAGTCGCTTGAAAATATAACACGTTATCAATGACGGTTAAAGAAATATAATAATATTGTGAATTCTGAAACTTGAGTTGTATTTGCCTTTTAATTTATTTGCAGTTTGGGACTGTAATGACTTCTTTTACATGTAGTCTAATAAACTTTTTATAGACTTCAGTGCTTGTGTTATTCTTTTAATACTAGACTTACTTGTGTATTCTTGCTGACACATCTTGAATACCCTCCTTTTAACAAAAAAAAAAGTAACTGCTGCTACTTCAGTAAAAAAAAAATCTAATTGTGTCAAATGACAAATGTGACTGTGTTCTTCACACAGAATGTAACATGCTCTGTAACATTGTTTTCCTTGACTTCATACAGTAACTCATCTTTAAACTTCCATAAAGTATCTTGTATACCTCTTGTGGATCTTGCAAAAATCAGAATATATAACACATAATATACATGTAAAAGTTCAGTTCAGGGACCACATTTCTTGAGCTGGTTTCACTAATGGCATAATGTTGTGATTTTAGAATCAACAATGAAGCTCTTTGAAAGAGGTATCATAAAAAAATGGCGGTATCTTCACGCTACACACACACACACTCACGTCACATTGGAAATCTCAGCAGTGTTGTAAAATAAAGAATGACCAGAGACATTCACCTTCTTAACACTTTGTGAACATCTCTAAACGGTTACTCAGTCAAGACCAGGTTCCAGATCGTTCTCGTTTCCGGCGGACGATGGCGGCGACATCTTGTTTGAGTGTGGAGACGCTCTGTTCCAGCTGCTCGGAGAAATCCCTCAGCAGACGACTCTGCTCGTCCACAAACAGTCTGAACCCCAGCAGGTCGGACTCCTCCTGGAAACAGGAACACATAAACTCAGAACTAACATCAACACGCAACATACATGTACTGGTACTGTGTACTGTGTACTGTGGGGCTTAATATATTAATATAATACTCCCTCTCAATTCTATTGGGTACTTTTCCAGATGGCTAACCACGAAACATTTACAAAAACAAAAGGTTTCTCACTGCAGACCTGATGGTAAATTGGTTTGCATTTGTTTCTTGTACAGCTGCCTTTGCTAAAAGAAACAACTTTAAATAATTTGATATCGAATGATGATTATATCGAACAACGTAGAAAACTTTGAATGAACTCTGACTGTTTTGACACATTCCAAACATACCAAGCTCCAAGGAAAATCTTTGATTTAAGAAACTTAAGCAGGAAAACGATTAAAATCCTCACCAGTCACCAAGGCAAGCTTACTGTAATCTTACTAAAACTTTTCCTCTGCCAGTTAACTTGTGTGCCTGATTGTGTATTGTTCTCTATAGATTTGTGCTAAACAAAGGTTTAAACAAGGCCTTATTGTAGTAATGCTCACTAATACCGACGCTGCAGACAGACATGGATACGTACACTGGGCCTGTGTCTGCGCAGGCGCTGCAGCTGACCCCTGACTGAGGTCATGCTGTGGTAGAAAACCTTGAGAGCACGAGCAAACTCTGCATCACAGCTGGGCCGCACCGACCGACCACGCACACTCTCCCCACCTAACAAACGGAAGGAGAAAGGGGTCACGAAGTCTGATTTTTATGAATGGGAATATTTTTGCCATGTGACGTAAACTGCAGTTATAATTAACCCCGACCTCGACGTGGGTCACGTATGTTTCAGTTACCATTCCTGGCTGCGCCGAGTTGTTCTCTCAAACTATGATTTTCTTTTCTCAGTGAAGCATTAACACTCTTCAGTTCCTCCAAATCCTGCTGAAGAGCTCTCACTGAACAGCTGGAGTCTGCAGAGTCAACAGGCTGCAACACACACACACACACACAGATTTAAGCACAGCAATAGTCGCCTTATGAATTGTTCTTTGAATACAAAATGACAGCATGTTTGTGGTTTGCTTTTCTACTGTATTACAACGTATCTTACAGTTAGGTAAATGCATAATGTGTTAGGTTGCACATGCATCTCTTCCATAGTTTTGTTTTTGTTAGGAGTGTCGTAGCTTCAGAAACACGTCAAAGAGAAGGATCGTTCCTGGCGCCGGAAAACAGACTCAACATCAGACTCACTGCAGTGTCCGTCGGGCCTGCCTCCTCAATGATAAAGACGCCCTCTGTAGTCATCCTCACTCCCTCCAGAGATGATATCAGGTCAGTGCAACCCTCTGAAACAGAAGACCAACACCTATCAGCAGACTGCATATTCTGTCTGTTGTGCATTTATGTTTATTTAGAGAGGACTTGAACAGAGTGAGCATGAAACGTGGTGCGAGATGAACATCAGCGTCATGACACAGCAGTGTGAAATAAAGCTTTCAGAACTATATACTACTATATAATGTGTTTGTTTCACATGCACCTTTTATAATAAATATTTACTTAAATCCCTGCCGTCTATTGCCCTCCGTCAGTAATACAGTAAAATAGAAATATGTCTCGAGTCTTGCCCAATCATCCATCCATCTCTTCATCCTCACCTTGAAGGCCCCAGAGCTCCAGCACTACAGCGCTGCTCTGCAGGTAGTCTAACAGGCGCTGGGAGGTGTGGAGGGAGGCGAAGTGAACTCTGTGATCCAACAGAGGATTGACGTTGTGCCACACGGCCGGAGAGTAGAGAGGCTGGCTGCAGTCCAACAACCTGAAACTGAGAGAGAGGGGGCAGAGCGGAGAACAGTGTCTCAGCTCTGGCTGTATGAATCCAGAGGGCAGTAATGCAGAGGAAACTGTTTATGGATCAAAAAGATTGGGACAAAATCAATATTTGCTTATAGTACTTAAGAAGTTTGATTGATAGCCTACAGCTTATTTTCAGGCCTGTTAAAAATGTTGAGATGCCCTGAAACCAACGCTGTGACTTAGTAGCCTATTGTAAACAACACAATACTGTTGTAGGCAATAAACTAACTACAATTTGAAGTACAGTAATCTAGATTTTATACACAGTGCTGTACTGTATTATAGTGTATTTGAATTATACACAATACAGTAATTTAAAAAGCGTTTGAAATAGTCAAATAAATTAAGTAAAGCTGTCCTTTCATTTCTTTTATATTCATGTAATAAATATACAAATGTCGACTAGATGGTAATGTGCATGAGGAATAAATAAATAAATTGGTTACAATATTAATCTGCTTATAGTAATAAATTTGACCCTGACGCACGTGATCACTAAAAGAGGTTTTCACTACATTCCCTGTTTCTATTATGAAACTTTTAATCCACAAGTCGAATTTAACGTACAGGATATTCCTGTGCTCTGTATCCTCCCTGCACTTCTCTTCGGTGCCTCCATGCCTATATATCCGTATATATATATATATATATATATATCCTATATATCTGTGCCTATATGTCTCACCCTATTTGGACCCCTCTGTTGCGGGCCTCTCTGATCCAGCGCAGGCCGCAACACTGTTCCAGGACCAGCTGGAAGTCCAGTCGTCGACCCAGTAACTCAGATGGGTCGATCAGAATGTCATCCTCACCCAGAGGGCTGCGAGGTGAGATCAGTTATTTATTATTTATTATTAGGGTTATAATCAATGTGTGTGTGCGTGCGTGTGTGTGTGTGTGTGCGTGTGTGTCATACAGTCCTGTGGAGGTGCAGGGGACCAGCTGAGCTTGTAGAACAGCCTCCTCCGTGCCCTCTGACCCCAGCACCTGCAGACAAAGGTTATCAACCAACTATCACTCTGTGCTCACCTTCACCACTCAACTTTATTTACATAGCAGCTTTTTATACAATCGTGCGGCCCAAAGTGCTTCACAGAGCAGGATGAAAACAGCACAGACAAAAAAAGAAACACAAGAAATAGACTATAACTAGGATTTTGCACGACAAAAAAATCCCGACAATAAACAATAAAAGGTTGAAATAAATGGAAGTGACTAGAATAAATAAGCACAAGAAATAGAAATAGTATGAAAATCAATGATTAAGGCTTAAAAATTAAGGAAAAAAATGTTGAGGCACCTTAAAAAAAATGGTAAATAAAAAAGGTGATAAAACGATAGCGACCTCAAGTTGCTCTTCCAGAGGGATGCGGAAGGCCAAAGACTGAAGCCAGAGGTGAGCAGTTCCCAGCAGCAGAGGCTCCACAGGATCCCAGAAAGGGTCTTTATCTCTGGGTAACGCAGCTGGAGACAGACCCTCTGCTCTCTGACACCAAGAAGCAAAGACAGATGAGATATGAAGAGTTATTGATCTGAAATGTAAAACTATTAATTGTAAAACTAGCTAGTGTTGAAAGTGTTTTCTATATCAGGCTCTAAATTTCACGCAGAAACTCTCTGCAAATTCCATACGCAGCTACTTGCTAAATGTCTCTTTTTTTGGCCATTTTTACTAAGACATTTTGTTTACAGTTTCCAAAGTTTGATTTGCTTGTAGTCTGTGCAAAATCTGATTTGTAAATAGTCTTTTACTACAATTTGAAAAACACAAGTCACGTTATCTGCATTGAATTACATCGTCTCCGCTCTTCTCAGCCTGATGCTGCTGGTAGGCTTCTTCCATCAGGAACTTACGGTTCACAAACTTGGCCTTAGACCACATCCATACCTGGGGACGGAAAGGGAAAAAAGTTTAAATTCACTTAAACCTAAACTGAAATTGTAAATATAAAAGAACTTATGAGCTAGAGTACGTGACAGAAATAGACATATAGCAACCTGTTTTCTTCCCATAGAGGTGACTCTGACAACTATCTCCTTCTCCAGATCATGTCCTTTACAATCCGACAATGCCAGATTCTTGATCTCCAATTTAAACTCAACCCCCTACAAACATGGCAGATGATAAAGAGCAGGTGTTTATTAATTGTTAGTAAATAACAATGACCCCATGAGACCATAAAAACAATAACGCAAATATATCTGAGTAATTTCATTTACTAACTCACATAAATAGTTAGTTATACGAATAGAGTTTTACGACATCTGGGAATGTTTTTGTAATTTGTTAAAACCTGTGACATTGAAGAGGCACTGTAAGCGTGAAGTTAAAAATGAAAAACCTGTTGAGAGGCACGTGTGCTGTTCTATGTTTGTGACTCTACTCTTAATTCATTTTATTTATTTATTCATGTTTTCATTTGATTTATTTACTTAATTATTATTTTCATTGTAAATCTATGTCCTTTTTAACTTTATGTTTAGCCATTCATTTATTTTGAAGTGATTTTTTTTAAATTATTCTTAATATTTCAATTTGGAGGAAGGTTCAGTTATGTATGTACAGTGCAATGTGTTAAATGTATAAAATCAATAAATATATGTTTAAAAACAAAAAAAAATAAAAACTGCCTCCAGAAAGGACACATGAAGCAGAAATATTCTCAGTTCCTTAGAAACATGTGCTGCGTGTTTTTGTGTTACCTTGTTCAGTTCCTGGCTCATCTGGTTGGCCTCGGCCATCATGGGCATCAGTTTGATGTAGTCGTAGAAGACGGCCAGCAGACTGGGGTCCGTCTGTCTGGACCCAACGCTGGACTCACCTGCACACAGCAATACACAGAAATAATATCTGACAAGTTTCCCTCCGAAGACAAACCTTCTTTACTCCCAGCTGCGGCTCCTCCTGCCCACCCAGGTGGATGCCCTCGGCAGCAGCCAGTTCAGACTGGAAGTAGTCGTAGTCGTAGCGGCTCCAGTCATCCCCGCCCCTCTCAGAGGGATAACCAATGAACAGATAGGTACAGTTGGAGCCGAGAATGAGACGATCCTAAAGCGAGACAGAAAAGACACAAAGACGTTTTGTGTGTGTGTGTGTGTGTGTGTGTGCATGTCACGCAGTCACATCATGAAGTTTGTGTTGACACCCACCAGGTGCTGCAGCTCAGTCGTCTGGGAGACAGTGTTGCCGTTGACAATGACCTTTGACCCTGCGAGCGGGGTCAGTGTCACCCGGCGCTGCTCATTCCTGAAGCCAGCGTGACGCTCCTGGATCCTGACGCACAAAACACACGTGCATGTGCCAACATAAATGTGTGTGTATGAACAAAGAAGACGCAGAAAAAAAATTTGCATCTCAACAACGCTAAGCTTGCAGACGAGCCTACTCTCCTGTACATATCATTTTATTCAACTGCTTGTTTTTTTTAAAGGGTCACAGGGCCTGCAGCTTGTCCCAGCATGCACCAGGTGAAATCATTCACATCCACTTTCAGACATCATGTATAGACTGTCGAGTGTCTCTAATCTAAAAACTTTTTAGGTCAAACATGACTGTGCCGTTATATTAAAGGCATTTTAAGAGAGTGCCTTGGATTTTTTCGTGATTGTTTTTTTATCTACATCCTTATCAAAGAGCAGCTCAAACAAAACTCGTTTTGAGTCGAGGAAGCGCTCCTACACAATAAACTTTTGTCTCTAATCTCACTTTACTTGCGCTGGGTTTGTGATGTCCGATCGTTCCCTGGTGTGATGTAAACTAACCCTAAGCCCTTGATAGAGATGGATCTCGGGGAAGAGTCACACAGGCCGATGTCCCATTCACCTGGAACACAAAACAGTATTAATGAGTGGAAATAAACATGCTAATAGCTGTAGCGATGGGTCGGATATGATAAGCTGCTCAGTCACCTTTGACATCCAACTCTACAGCCTACTTACCTCTGATGCATTCCCCAAAACCTCCCTCTCTACAAGGTTTACTGAACAAGAGAGGGAGATATTCATCACAATATAAGGAGGGTCAGAGTTACCTTCCTGAATGAAAAGCTTCACCACCCCCGACAGCTGAGCGTCCTCGTTGATGTTCAGGATGTAGGGATGCATCTGCATCATCCTCCTCTCCTGACAGTGAGGGCGAGGGACGGAGAGACAAGTAAGAGCTGCAAAATATCCACTTAGTACATGTACAAAGACGTATTTATACAGATCCATGCAATAAACCTTCACCAAGTGCTTTGATGTTCTGTGCTCATGTGTTTTCTGAAGAGTGTGTGTGTGTGTGTGTGTGTGTGTGTGTGTGTGTGTGTGTACCTGTGTGATGTTAGCATACTGTTGCTCCCAGTCCTTTAGCGCCTCCTGCAGGTGTTGTTCCCACAGAGTCTGGATTGCTCTGATCTGGAGCTCATTGTGGGTCAGCAGCTGACGAAGCTCCTCTGAACACACACACACACACACACACACACACACACACACACACACACACAATCTTTATTTGTATCAATTCAACAATTTAACAGTTAGATAACTTGAGATCGCTGCATGCGAGACAAATGACAGAAATGTAATAAAATGGATTTAAAAAGACAATAACAGCAATAGTAATAAAAGAAAGAGTGAAATAAAAAACTAAATTAATAGAATAACAATAAAAATAGAATAGGATTTTACAGCTTAGGTACAATAAAGTAAGTGATTAATACAATAACAGTAGGATAGATTATCTTCTCTTCTTGAAGTCTTACTGGTCTCGTCGTTAGCTCTGCGTCCCTCCTGGCCCAGCCGGCTCAGTCTTTGCAGCAGTCTGGCGTTCTCGGCCTTTAGCTCTTTAACCAGACGCTCTGTGGGGCTCTCGTTCACCACTGCTCGGTTCTGGATGCGCTTTGCCCTAAAGAGGTGAGGGAGGCGGGGACACAACAAGTGAGAGGTGTGGGGTATGGGTGGAACAGACGAAAGAAGAAAGACAGGGAAAGAAGGAGGCAGAATTACATGACAACGAGCGATTGGCGGAGAATAGTTAGCGTCTGTTTTTTATTATGGTGGCAACCTGCTGAAACCACGATGGGCTACTCTCGTTTGTTGTACCTCTCTGCGTAGCGCAGGGTCGAGAGAGACTCCTCATAGCAGATATCAGCAGGGCTCAGCGTGGCAATCTTAAAAATTGAGTGATGTCCAAAGTTAGAAGTAACTACATTACTGAGCATGATACAACATCAGGGCAGGGCTGGGTCAGAATACCATAAATGTAGTCAGTTACTGAAATTTACTGGCCATTTTGGAATTATAATTATAAAAAACGTAATTCAATGGATTACATTTTTTCTTTATGAAATCTGAATACTTTTGTTATACATCATAAGCCCAAATTGAAAATATTGCATCTTATACAAAAAAAAATTATGTAGCCACAAGTCGCACAAATATAATTTTTTCTCTTTAAACATCTCAAAAGATTTACGATGCAAATTATTAGATTTTTGATAACATCTTAAAAATATGGCAATTTTTTTATTATATATATATATATATATATAGTGAACTGTATTTGTAAGGGTAATTTGATTTGACCAATAACTGTAAATGCTGAATATGTAAAAACTGTTTTTAAGTAATCCATGACCATGTATCTATAATCTAATTGCACATTTTCAAATATAATCTGGGTTGATTAGAGTTATTTATTCTTTGTAATCTGATTACATAATCCCAATGACATGTGATCTGCTACTACCTAACCCTGCATCAGTGTGTTAGGACTGTCTTCTGTTACCATAACAGTGCGACTGTTGCCTCCCAGCGCAGACTGCAGCAGCTTGGTGAGAACTGAGTCTCTGTAGGGAATGTGGACGACCTTCCTGCCCACCGCCACGTCAGCGAGCGAGCTGGACGAGAAGAGGATGTGAAAGATAAAGATAAACCAAACTGTACGGAAACTCAATTAAAGGAAACACCAGGCCAACCTGATGACGTTGCCCAGGGTGGTGAGGCTCAGGTTGATGGCTGTGCCCTCTTTGAGTCTGTCCGCCTCTGACCCCGACGACCGCTGACGCTCGCTGCCAGCCAAGTCCACCAAGTTGATGTTGGACTGCTTTGTGATGCTCTCTTTGGAGAAGATCTGACAGGACGTCACAGTGAATTTAAGATAGTATTCTGACACATACAGGGACACGTGCAGGTAAATGACAAGAAAAGTCCAAATATAAATGAAATCAAGGAGACGTAAATTTTTTAAAAGACGTATAGGGATGAGGAAGGGTTGGTAGGATGAACATGAGGTAATTGTTTAAGTTATATATGATTGACACGGTGAGGATATTTGGGTTGTACATAATAGCATAGGGGTAGTTGTTTGTGAGTTGTATGTATGATAAATATTGCGTTAATTGTTATGGCGAAGGGGTAGGGTCATATACTTCTTACTACTAATTCTCAGGCATGTAATATTTATTTACGTTGCTTATTTATAATGTCTGTAAGAATTTGTATAATTTGCTATATGTTCATTTTATTTGTTATTTTTGTTTTGTTTTGTACTTATTTGTTACATGTTCGAAATAAAACGACATTACTGAGTAACAGCTTGAGGACGTAGTGTTCATCTCAACTGCGGTGATTCTGGGACGGACACGTCTAAATCTTGGAGGATGTGTGTTATGTAGAAAGCCTGAAAGTGGAGCCACTTACCTGTTTGAGCTGGAGGATGATGAGCATGTGCGAGCGACTACTATTGGCGTTCAGGTGAGTGGCCGCGGTGGTCCGGGTCCTGGTCCCCTGCTCCATCAACTGCTCCACCTACATTTGAACATTTACGCTTTAACATTATTCCAAATACAAAATACTAACTACGCATACAGAAGGAAAAGTGAAACATCCCACTCTTATATCACAATCAGGGTTCCTAAACCTTTTCCAAACTCAAGCTCTTTTTAAGGATTTTCAAGGTGCATTAAGCTTTTTCAGCACCTTACAGCTATGGTAAATTATATATACATTATATACTGTATATACAGCATACTGAGGATTTAACTTCTTCATCACATTAAATCAGATGTTTTTTTATGCTATAAACAACCAACATGATGTTTCGTGACAGCACAGAAGACAATTACAACATCAAGCAGTTCCAAGCACTTTATTCAAAATCCAAGCACTTTTCAAAACCTTGAAAACACCACATTCAAATTCAAGCGTTTTCAAGGATTTCCAGCACCCTTAAGAACCCCGCTTAATTCTCTGACTAGGCTACAAAACTGGCAGGACCCTCAGGACTCGTTTCATAGAGTTGAATGTAAAACGTGGACAGCTATGTCTCCAGTTTGTTCCTGTATGTAGAGGTGTTTAATCTCCATCTCTCTACCTGCGGTGCGCTGTCACACGGGACTGTTCGGAGACCCTCCACGTAGAAGCCTCTTTGCTGCTCCTCTCTGACTCTGAGCCCCCCTGGAGTACGAGACCCCCGGGACAGCAGGTCAACCACCTGGACAGAGACAAGGAGAGAGACAAAAGAAACGATGCAGAGATTAACGAAGGAGAGGAACGCTGGTCGCTACCAAGACAGTGACTTTTTAATGAACGAAATATCCAGAGAAACACAAAAACACATCAGAGGAAGAAAGAGAAAAAGGACAGTAGCTGCTTCTAACTACTGTTACCTGTTCATTATAGATCTCCAACATACTGAAAAAGACCTGTGGAGACATCAAGAACAAAGAAATTCAGACTGTTCACAGCCACACATCACACTGTGCTGGGAACCAGCTACACTCTGTACCTGACACTGTCTGGTATCCTGGTTCTCTCTAATGGCCTGAAACAGTCGGTCGCACAGTTTAGGAACCAGGCCTTTGTTAGGCCCGTAGCCCACCATCGAGTAACTCTTCCCTGAGCCAGTCTGCCCATAGGCCAACAGAGTGGCATTGTAACCCTGCAGACATCATTTTGGGACATAATGACTGATGTTCAAATTGGACAGACAGTTGAACACAATTGTTTTAATACACAGAGTTACCTGCAGTGCATTCTCCAGTATTCCCTCTCCCAGGTCCTGGAACACACTGTCCTGGGGATGGAGGATATTTGATGAGTGTGTAACCTGGTATTGTCTTCCTCAAACTCATTCTAAGTCTGTTCTGTCTGCACAGTCTACATCGCTGGTTCCCAACCTGGGGGTCGGCAAAGCTTCACGGGGGGTGGGGAGGCCTTCTTCATTTTAAAGAGTGTAAGACAACTAATAAAAAAACTAACAAAAACAACTAACACAAAATAACTAACAAAAAAATATACAGCTGGCCTATATCCCAGGATTTCAATCATTTTTGTGAAGATAACTAAATGAAATTGTTATTTTTAAAGTTTGGATTATTATTTAAGATATAAACATTTTTTCTTTTTTTTTTTTATCTCAGAGGATAAGGGCACGGTGAAGACCTGAACATAATTGTTATATTTATATATAATCTTCCCTCTCTGCTTAACAAAATCGTCCTGTATTAGAAAACGAAAAACTGTGAAAAACAACAAAAGAGCTAATGGAACAATTGCCAAGCGTCAGGGAAGGAAAACACTGAATTGTCAAAAAAGAAACCTATTAGATATTGTTAAAATAAAAAAATTAAAATAACCATAATACAGACAAAGAATTGGATTAGAATTTCCTAAAAATAAGTGGAAAACTCATTGTTGATGCAATATTCACAGGAAATAATCTCCTCAAAATGTATCCAAGTCACTCATTTTGTCGTTTCACACAAACTTCCTGCAGAGTTGCGTTCACTATTTGGGTTGATTGTAAAGTTTATCAGTTGTTCTGCACTGTCATTGTTATGCTTTGAATATAATATGAAATATCTATAAAATATGTCACTTAGTCAGGAGTCCCTTAAGTGAACAGGCTGGTTATACCGTCTACATGTTCTGCTTGTGTACAGGTTCTTTATGAATGTACCAGCTCTTTGCCTGTTTTACCAGGATGCCTTGGAGCTGACCTGGTCGGCGTATCGTCCTCCAGGCTCTTCGGGCACGTAGAGGCCACCGCGGTCTCGTGCGAAGCCGCTGTGGGACCAGTAGGCGTAGTCGAAACAGAAGGAGCGGCGGCTCTGGGATTCACGCGGGTCCTGGATGGTGATGGAGCTGGACACCATGGACACAATACATCGGCTGCCTGCGTCCCTCTCTCTCTGAATGGAGGGGGAATGAAGCAGGATGAGAAGAGGACTAAACAAGGACTAACTTTCCGTGGTTCAGAGGAAGTGAAAGTAAAAGGCTGATGTCTAAATCCTCTTCAGAGGCACAAGGAGAATAAAGAGATAAATACACTAGTCAGATCATTCAGACTAAGCATAATCACACATTATGCTCATTTCCAGGTTCATAGGGTTTCTACTAGAACATGTTTACAGGCTTTAATGTTCAAGAAAGTGCATTTTTCTCATACTGTCGCTTAACGCTCCGTTTCAAGGGAATTGTGTTGCTAGGCAACCGCTCGGGTCCATGTTTACTTCCTGTCAGCTGATGCTTCACATACACTGCAACTGGGACACATTTATGACCTTTACATTTAAAGGTTCAATGAGTAATGTGTAAAGGGTCCACACAATCTCTAATATTTATATTTCAGCTGTAGTAGTTTGGCATATTTATTATATTTCAATGTATTCTTTATATTGTGTATTGCATTTACTTCTGTGTAATGTCTGTCAGTCAGTGGGCAAGAATACCAAACTTCAACCAAACTCTGAAACTCTGAGAGCCAGTCAGAAAACTCTGCTGTCTTATAATCTCCACGTGGGGCTGATCCATCTGTTTACTGGGCACTAATGTTAACCAGGGCTGTAGTCCGTGTAACGTTACGTTAGTTTGTTTATTGGACTAAATCCAAAGTGGCAGAAACTAGAAAACGACCCACATGTTCGCCTCGTATTCCCGTTGACGGCGCAGCCAGGAGTTTCCCGGGGCTGCCGACAGATATACGCTCAGAGAAACAGCCTCCTGGCAGCTGTGAGGACGAGGCGAGGTGGTGCGGCTGGTTTTCTTGTTTCTGCCACTTTGATTGTAATCCAATTAAAGAAACTATAAAACAGACACAGAACATGGCTGTAATATTTCTAAGCGAGTCGGGCAGCTGCACTTCTTCTCCCTCTGGTCTGAGGCAGACTGCAGCTACAGTGACTCACTGTCACCTCTAGAGGAACACGTGGTATTACAGGCTGGACGCTCAGAACTACTCAGTTAGATGCTAATGTC
>CALSBV010012174.1:2959272-2970398 GCA_943590825.1 Bovichtus diacanthus | reverse complement strand
GACCAAAAGACCTTCAGGTTCATGATCTTCAGCCAGCATTGCTGCTGAAGGTTCTTCCACTGGACTTGGTCCAGGGACTAAAATACCTTCAGGTTCATGATCTTCAGCCAGCATTGCTGCTGAAGGTTCTTCCAGTGGACTTGGTCCAGAGACTAAAAAACCTTCAGGTTCATGATCTTCAGCCAGCATAGCTGCTGGAAGTTCTCCCACTGGACTTGGTCCAGACAGTGAATGACCTGCAGGCTCATGAGCTTCAACCAACATTTCTAACTCTGCATCGCTCTGGTCTTTAGCATCTTCTGTCTCGAGGTTTGCCCCGGTGTTTTCAGTTTGTAGGTCAGCAAGTTCCAACTCTGTTGGTCCATCTAACTCAATTCCATCCAAGGTATCCATCTCTTTCCTCTGGTCCTCTTCGGAGATTTCTCCAGACAGAGGAGGATCCTGATCATCTGTGCCCAATAGAATAACCTCAGGTTTGGCCACAAGTTCGTCAATAGCCTCCATTGCTGGAGACAGGGTGGGAGGTTCGGAGGACTGCAGATCATTCTCCATTGGTAACGTGTCCTCATCTTTATCCCTGTCCTCGTCCATATCCAGCATCAGAGAGAAGCTGCTGTGAGTTTCAGACCTTGGGTCATCTGGCACAAGGGTTTGCTGAAGCTCAGGAAGACACAGTTGAGAACTATCCACCAGGCCGTCCTGCCCCTCCACAAGCTCCAGAGGTACCAGGAGAGTGGTAGAGGGTTTGAGCTCCATATATGATGATCCTAGCTCTTCATCCTCAACTGCCTCCATTACTCCTTCATCTGCACCAAGTCTCACCATCACCACCTCACCCTCCATGTCCTCCTCTACAATCTGCAAGGGAGCAAACACACAGGGGAAGTTATTTCTTAATTTTGCCAAGGAGGTTATGTTTTCCGCTCGGTTTGTTTGTCAGCAGGATTACTGAAAAACAAAAAGGCCCGATTTTAATGAAACTTGGTGGAAGGTTGTAGCTCGGGCCAAGGAAGAACCCATTACATTTTGGAGCAGATACACAAATTATGTTTCACTTTCGTTAACATTGCAAGACAGGGCATTTGTGCTGCATTCATGTGGTCTCAGAATAATTGGAGAAATGAGTTCCCAACTAGGAAAATTCAACGCCCCTTCAAGTCGAAACAACTTGGAAACGACCATCAACGAGTTGTTTAAACACTTTGAGCACACATCTTCTTTGTAGCGTCCATGATGTTTCTACATCGCGACTTTCAACACAACGAAGTTGGAAATAGGACATCCCAACACGGGAAATGGGACCAGCCGAGGAGTCTATAAAACGTCAGAAAATGCAGACAAAGTCCGTCACAACTTCCACTAATCGATTAGTTGACTAATCCTTTCAGCTCTACATTTGTTACCTTCATCTCTGCACCGGGCGCGATCAGAGAGAACTCCGCAGCCTCCTGCTCTGAAAGACTTGGCAGGAAGTGCGTGTGTCCCTGTTGTACAAAGACTGCACCCGGTTGGAGGGGTGGCAGCCTCCCATTACCCTGGACCTCCTCGATGATCTCCACCTCACTACCAGAGTCCTCCTCCTCGTCATCTTGAACAGACTCCTCTTCCTCATCTTCTTCTTCCTCCTCCTCAGACACAGCGCTAGAAAGCTCTTCGCTATCATTTACACTCACAACAGCTAAGAGATAAAAAAAGAAAAGAAAAAGAAAAGTGCATGTGTGTGAGGAAATGAGTAAAGCGGCACGGGAACAGTCAGAGCAGCAGAGTTAATGTGCATGTTTACAGTCTTCCTTACAGTGGGAGTCTGTGCCAGTGGGCTCGGAGGATGTCACAGAGGCAGAAGACTTTTGGCTGGTGAACTCTGGAGGAGCTTCAGCAGCTGCCTGCACCTCCTCTTCATCCTCACCTGGTGACTCACTGAGAGAAAAGAGAAGGATGTTTTTTAAACTGCGAAAAACAAAACAATAAACTGCTGAAAGAACCAGTAAAAAGGAAAAACAACATTTTTTTATAGATTCAAACCAAATACCCATTTTTATAGTGATAAGTACACTCATTGACGTAAACAACGTGACCTTGATTATATGATAATTTCAGCTAAGTGAAACCATTAAAATGTTTCTCACGACCTACAGTCCCTGGGCAAACTATGGCTATAGCCCAAGAGCAAAAACAAGAACTAGGTTCTCCGGATGGCTAAATGAAAATAAACCTCCTGAATCCTCCTGTTCCTGGGCTGAGTTACTGAAGAAATACCACTGAAAGTTTCTATCATTAGAGAACAAACTACAAAGCTTTGACGTTACAATTCAAGTTATTATTCTAATTTAATTATACACTTCAGAGATATGGAATACAATGAAAGTTTTTTTAGCCAATTTAAAAACTAGAATAACCGCCGTGCCGTGGCATCCATTTCTGTCCAAAATGTCATAACTTCATAATTTTAACTTATTAGATATTTGTGTGCAATTGTCATAATTAATATATGAATTCTTGAGTTATTTCCACAAATGGGTTTTGTGAGTATTGTAAATTGTAATCAGTTCATCCTTGAGTCCAAGTGGATTTTTGTGCCAAATTTTAAAAATATATATATATATAATTTACGAGAATGGGATGGACCAGAAAACATAAAGCCTCCGGCCATGGCTGTCGCAGCAGCATACAAATTGGTGTTATAGACAATAAATGTATTTCTTCTTTTTGTAAACAGAAAAGGGTACAGACCTGTTGCAGGACGCCTGGTTCTGTGATGCATTGTGGATTCCTGAGCGGGTGAGCAGAGGAGACAGATCGCTGCCAAACAGATGTCTCTGCACAAACTCTGTCAGATCTGTAAGGTAGTACGAGAGACATCTTAGTATCGAGTCATTATACCCATGGTATCGTTTAGTAATATAATGTTTCAACTTAAATAAAAGCCATGTCTTATATCATTTCCCCATGGACGTGTCTTTGTGAATCACCACAGTCTCGTCTAATATGAGGTGGTGATATCTTGTGACATTTTACAATATAAATGCGTCAATTAAGGATGGACCTGTTGATTGCTCCAGATCCTCTTCTGGTTCGTTTGTGGGTTCAGTGGCTGCAGATGGTTTCAGATAATCAGTGAATTCAGTGGCCTCTGTCTGGATGTCGTGTCCCACTGATGGATCTGGAGATTCGACCTCAGCGCCAGAGTCTGTGCTCTCAGTAACCTGGTTACAAACTAGTAGCATACAAAAATGTGTCAAGAGATGTTTTAGAGAAGAAAACAAAGCCATGAATATTCTCAACACCTCTTATTTCGGAAAATGGAAATATCAGAGCGAGCACGTCTTTGTATTTTGGTTTGTGTGCTGCACGGGTGTGAAACCTTTCACCTCCAATAAAAGTCATAGAGAAACAAATAAAGCAAATTCTGCAAATGAATTACCTCGATTGTGACTAGACATCTCTTCTTGGTGAAGAGTTGCAGCATCTTCATATTCATCCTCCTCTTTAGACTGAACTTCTTCGTCGTTTTTAGCCTCCTCTTTAAGACCAATCTCCATCACGTCTTCAAATGTTTCATCTTCCTTCACCTCCTCTTCTTCCCTCTCTGTATCCTCAGATGTCAGGAGAGGACTTTGCTCAGCGATTGGTAAAGGCTTTTCCTCTGGTTCTTGATTTTCCGTCAGGCCTTTGATGTTCACCGTCACTACCTCCTCTTCTTCTTTCTCCGTCGCTGTACACCCCTCCTCTCCTTGCGCATCATAAAACTCGAGAGTGGTGTCTGTTGAGCGGACAGATGTCTGGCTGGTGTCAAAGCTCAGGCTCAGTCGTGCTTGTGTTGCATCGGATGTTGTGGTTTCTGCAACTACCACATGGACAGAGGTTGACTCGCTCTCAAAGCATCTCAGCTGTAGGGAGGGGATACCACCTTCTGGAGGCAAGAACTTCACTTGAGGTTGTTCCCCTTCCTCGTCTTCATCCTCGTCGGCAGGCTGTGAAGACCAGGTCTTGTGCGTTGCCTTGGATAGCATGGGGCCTCTGGTCAGCAAGCTAATCTCACTGTCTGCTGCCACCTACAGAGGAAAACAATTCAAACAAGATTGAGAGAAAACATTTTATTATAGACTAGGGATGATTCTCAAAAATCAACGGCTTTTGCTTTCAGACCTCCATTTTTTTTGCAGAGAGAATAAGAAAAAAGGGGAAACAATTGAGTTGTATTAAATTAACTACAACACTAAAGAACACTGAGGTAGATTAACTTTATACATTAGCTTCACATAAATTAGCTAAATAAACAGCACCAGTGTACACGTTGCCTCCGCCTCGTAACATGAAGGATGTTTGTGTCGCGGTTTTCGTTCTCAGTTTCAGAACCGTTTCTCCTCTAAAAAAGCCAAAATCAAACCTACCAGCTGAACAAACGTGAGGATAACTGATGGGAAGTGCGATTACAGAGACCACGGAGCACAAATGAGTTAAAGAGAGTTTGTTTTGTTTGTGTTTGAGACGGCTTCTCAGGGTCAACCCACCACTGCCATCTACAGTGCTTGCTCTTACCCCATTGGTCCATCGGATGCCCTTCTCCGGTTCAGGAGATTCAGCCTCTTCGATGAAGGTGATCCGGCTCTCTTTGCTGCGGAGTGGGGGGGTGATGGAGCGTCCTGGAGAAGCAGATGGGGTGGCGACAGGTGTGGGCCTCAGGCTGCTGCGCAGGATGGACTGAGGAGTGAAGGCTGAGAACACCGGGCCGGAAGCAGCCAAGGCCCGAGCTCGCTGAGAGAACAAAAACATGAAACAGGCAAGTAAAATACATAAAAATGCTCCAGCAATACAAAGTCCTTCTTTAAGACAATAAACTATACATAAACAATTTGTAAATATACATTGATTGGACTTCTTAGGATATCCTGATACAGAGGATTAAGTGAGGAATTCCTACTAACCTTGACAACCTGCGGTGTTTGCAGCAGACTGAGTTCAGGGGCCTTGCTGATGCTCTTCGGAGAAACCCAGGAGCTGGGAGGTCTGGGAGGACTAAGAAGAGGGCGGGGGGTCTGACAGGAGGGGTGGACCACCAAGTCCATCAGCCTGGTTCAAATTGAAGAGGAGGAAGAAATGCAAAGTATCCATTTAAGATGCTGTCTTAAGAAAGCTCCAACACAGTTAAATAAATCAAATCAAGTTTATTTATATAGCCCAATATCACAAATTATACATTTGTCTCAGTGGGCTTTACAGACAAATATTAACATTAGTATACAAGTATTTGTTGAGTTTACAGTATACAATCAATAACTGAACACAATATTATGATGTAGTTGCCATTATTGTAACATTGTAAAAAATGTTTTAATTCTATAAAAAGAATATTTACATGCCTTTGTTTTACAAGTCTAATATTTTCTAAATCTTAAGTCAGTACAATATGTGGGTCAAAAAAATTCCCAGATCCATAAAAATGTGCCTTCTGTGCTTTAAGAGACGCCTTCTTTTGATGCTCAACTAAATTTAATTATTGTAGAATAATTTACCCAGTTAATTTTTCTTTATGACAAAAGATAAAATAACTGTTTTTTGATTAAACTGTCCTATGTGAGAGGAACAAAAATATCAAGCGTTTTCTTTTATGTTCAAACAAATCTGTATGGCTTGCTTCACTGAGGCTAGCATGGAGCTCTTAGAGTACCTTGACTTTCGTCTGGAGGCCACGGTGATAGGAGTTCCCAGGAAGGGGTCAGAAAGGGACAAGGAGGAGGGCTTGGGGCTGTGAACATCAGCGGCCCTGGGGCTGGCAGAAACAAATTGAAGGAAGAAAAAAAAAGGTTAAAAAAATAAAAATTTGTAATAGTAATTATAAAATGAATAATAAAAAGTGATAAATTATAATGCAATTTTGGTATTTTATGCTCACCTTTTGGCTGGGGAGGACTGTCCTTTGCCCAACCACACCTCCTCAATCTTGGTCAGGACGTTGCTGATGAAGCCGGCCCTCGACATCACCTTCTCGCTGACGGAGCGCTTGGTGATGGTCGACAGTGGCTGTGGCCGAGAAACTGGAGCACAGCGTGCAAATATTTGTCTTTACATTTGATAAATAATGTTTAAGCTTTTGCTTGGATTACATTAAAACTAAAAAAAAAAATACCAGACACTTAAACTGTGGTTGTAAGCAACAAACTCGTTATCATTTATACAGGTCATTTAGCAGACGCTCTTATCCAGAGCGACTTACAGTGAACTAACTACAGGGACAGTCCCCTGGAGCAACTCGGGGTTAAGCACCTTGCTCCGGTGATCTATTTGAAAGCCTGACTAATAGACCACTAGACCACCACCAAATTTGCAACAGAGATAAATCATTTTAGATGAGAATCTCTTTACCTTCCCGGTGGATGGCGTAGGGATGCTGGTACGGCTTTGCTTTCTCCATGGCCAGTTTCCTCTGGACTCTGGGCAAAACTTTGCCATACTGATCCAATATGGAGTTCCTGGTGTTGGACCGTTCTTTAAGCTTCGGGTCTCGCTCATTCTAGGCACAAAGAAGTAAGAGAATGCGGTTATATAATTAAAGTATCTTCTTTCTATATAATTGCACAGCGACAGAATAAATATTGAAATTGATAAAAGATTCATTAGTACAGTTGACTCTGAATACTATAAATAAGTAGCAAATAAATATACTATAATTGTCATATACTGTATATCAAGATAATGCTGTGATAATTAGCCTTGTACTGCACATGCGAGTGTCAAACCTACCACCAGGTTCATTCTGAGGGTCTGGTTGAGCTGCAGAGCAGGAATGTAGTTGGCCTGCTGAAGGTAATGAACCATCAGCAGTTCTCTGTTCTGGAGACCGCCTGTACCCTGGAGAAACTTCTCCAAACATTCCTGAAACACAAGTTGTAGGCATCGACTTTATAATGCAAAAAACACAAAGAAAGAGTCATTTACAAGCGGAATAATGAAGGGTTGGGGTTTGAAGAATTCACTCATCTCTCTCCTACCTGCTCAGTGATGCTCAGGGGCAGTTTGAGCAGCTCCTTGATGAGGCCCAGCTCCTGGCAGCTCTCATACAGGAAGCCCAGCAGCTCTCCCATGTTGAGGTGATTAGAGTGCTGCCGAAGTAAGGACCACGCCTCAACGAGACACCTGGAAGGAGGACACACCGGCTGGTTAACAAAGATATGTGAAAGTAAACTGATCAAGCGCTGGCACTGGATCGCCATCATGCTCGTTTCCTAAAACAAAAAGGCATTTTTCTTGCCTACGTTTTACACGTGCAAAACTTCAACGTTGTCAAGTTTTACTGAGCGCTAGGTTTACATTTAATGTATCTGCTGGTGTTTTGCACAGGGTCCTTTTCCTTTGCTCATACCTGTTGTGTATCAGTACAGACAGGCAGAGTTTGGCCTGGGAGGTGGAGGAAATGGGAGGCTTCGTAACGTGGAAGTATCGTAGCGCCACCGAGTGTTGGCCCTGGCACATCAGTGCATGCAGGACACGCTCGTGCTGCCACTCAAATGGACACTGAGAGGCAGCTGGATGCAGGAGCAACTCGAATGAACTCTGAGGAGGACAAAGAAAAACGGCAGCATCATAAAAAGGAGTCCGAAGGTGTAATATTTAAAAAAGGTATTAATAATGTTAGTATGCTAATACGGATGTTGACTTTAAATACAATGAAGCTCATGCACAGCCTCTCCGTGTCCAAACTTACATCTTAAAAAGTCAGTCAAATGTGTCAATCGGTGTGTACCTGGTGGTCATGATGGTCGAGCAGCCAGAGGCCTTGTACTAGTTTCACCAGTCCGATAGGGATGGCAAAAGCTGGGGGGAAAGACTCCACTGATGCTCCCTCCTTATTGGGGAAGGAGTACATAACATCCAGCAGCAGGTAAATCACCTGGGACAACAGGTCAAGGCTCATATATGCAGTAGGTTTGATTTGGTCCATCATTGGGAGAGTTTAAGATTTACAACTACGACTGAGGTTACTAGATTGTAAAATATATGACCCAACATTGAACGACATGTAGAAGATTCAGAAATGTATAAATGGAAACAATCATTAATAATCTTTTAAAAACAGCTCTTTTAACAAACAGGATTACAAAAAAAAAAAATGACATTTGTTTATTTGTGTAATGTGGATTCCCTTTTATCAGTGTATATCCACAGCCATAAACATTATTTTAAATAAGAAAATAAACAATAGAAGAAAAGACCCCTGAATACTGGAAAAATACTGGAGCTGGCCATGGCCGACATGAACATGACATGAAGCATTATCAATTAAAAGGATACAATTGCATGTTTGGCAGCTTCATCGATGTTGTCCAGTAGATAAATGTCCAACAAGGCCTGTGGATCAAAAAGGTATAAAAAAAAAATCTATTATTTTTACGCATTCTAAGAGCAGCAGATGCAAACTTAAATTTGACATAAAATAAAATGGTACGAAATGAATGACATAAAAAAATAAAAATAAGTAGGTTTAATGCTTACATGCAATGTAGGTGGTGGGTATTGCCCTGTCCCAATCTCATCCCTCTTCCACAGGTTGGTCAAGCGTTCACCACACTGGCCAACCAAACCGTCAATCATCAGGCAGTCTGCACACCACTTGCCCCTGAGAAGACCGCGGGAGAGTGCCGGCATTAGTTCCACTCTGACTACCATCATCATCATCATCATCATGATGCAACAGATACCATTTATAAAAGTATTGGTTTAGCTGCAGTCCTAGATTTTGAATATACATCTAAGATTCCATTACTTTCAAGCAAAGATTACTCACTTAGCCAGCCTGGTGAGCTCCTCTCTGCGTATGGTATAATAGTTGCTGATGACTGAGTGAGTGTAGAAAGGCCTAGAGATCTGCAGAGCGTCGTAGTCTGGTGGGGAGGCCGGGTACAATCCGAAGAGAGAAATAGAAAAAAAAAAAATGGAATACAGTGATTTTCAAAAGTTCAACAACTCATAAGAAAAAAACAAATAAGAATACAAACTCAAGAAACTGACTGAAACCGTTCTCCTTATTTTAAGTATTTGTTCACAGCAGCCAGACTTCTAACTGGCTACACCTACAAGAATTTCCCCCCACTCCAAGTTGCACAATGCTTAGAGTTTAAGAATATTTTTAAGTCAAAGGGAATCAGTGATGTGCTTTCAACTTGTTTTGTCACCGACTCTGAGAAAGTGTAGTGTGAAATTGCTGGTATGGTTTCATGTTTATGCCAGCGACACCTTACCTGATCCTTCAGGCAGTAGACCGGTACGACAGAACCAGAGCACCACCTGAGCGTACTTGGAAATCAGACTGGACACCATGTTCTTGTTCATCAGACCCACCAGGCCTACACAACAAAAACATAAAAACAAAACCTCAATAACTACAAATGACTCAAAACAACAACGGCAGCTTCTTGGTTGGTAGATATGGCTGATTAAAGGACAACGCATTATAGCTTAAAGTGTATCAAACCATAAGGATATCATTTTATTCACGTCAACATTCAGTAGACATTTTTAAAACATAAAAAAACACTTGAGTGTTTCATTACAGTTTAGCACGAGTGGAAATTAAAACAGTGTCTGTGTGCCGGTTGAACCGGGAAACAGACACTTGTACACGTGACTGCGACTGTGGATATTGCACCTTTTTGTGTGAGCTCCTGCGCCTCACTGAGCAGGCAGTGGAAGATGGTGCTGAGGTTACTGAGCAGTCTCTGGCTGTGCTGCAGCAGCTGCATCGTCTGAGGGTCTGTGAAGTTGGATGAGCTGTCAAACAGCGGAGCACCTAGGGATCAAACACGCACAAAAAGAAAACAGATATAAAAATGTATGAACAAATTGGAAATATAAATAAGATGAAACAGGAGGGATTTATAATCACTGAAATAATGCCTCATTTACAATATCGACAAATGGATAAGGTAAGCAGTTGCTATCCTTTGTAAGGTTAAACAATCGTGTACTGTAACAGGCTTACTTCACTTTGAAAACAGGTTATGCAAACACATCTGATCTAATCTATTCATATGCATTACTGGATAGCCTGAGGTGTCACAATGTGCCAAATATAAGGCTCGTCAGATTTCCAGTTCTTGACAACTGAGAACATTTATGAAGACTTTATGAAATCACTTCACAAATTTAAATATGATCAATGTTAAAAAAAAGGAACATTTTCACAAGGCTTTTTTTTTTTTTTTACATATTGTGAGGACTGCAACATAGATTTATATATCAAAATGTATTTTAATTAAGAAATAAAAGAATATTAAAACATACAGATGCCATCAAGTTCCTCCTTAGTCTGGACCACTTTGTTCCAGGCCCAATCAAGGATGTAGCGCAGGTTCAGTGCAGAGCCGGGTTGTTCTGTTTAAGAAGGACAGAAATACAAGCGTTAAGAGTAGAGCGTATTTATGTAGAGAGACTTAGATAATTACAGTTTTAAATCTTCACTATGTGTGAGGTGGAGCCTAAGAGAGAGAAACACTGAGCAAACATCTTCAACACGTACTTGCCGGCATGGTTGAGATGGGTTTCAGTGAGCAGTTTGAAAAACAATACGACAGTTATACAATCATGACGACTCCTCACCTTCTGCAGTCCACTGCTTGATGCAGCCAGTGATCAGTCCCAAGGAGCTGGTCTCCACTGCTGTGGACAAGATGGCATCCAGCTGCTCCTCCTGAAGCCCAACGTCAAGTTACATGTACACATTTCTCAATAAATACTTTAGTTACTTCTGTAAATTGTACAAAAGCCTAAAAAAAAAAATGGTGGCTTTGTGTGAATGAGTGGTTCTGGAAACCAAGATATGAGCTTAGTATGTGCGCGTACCTGAGAGAGGCTGGAGGGCTGGGCGTCAGCCAGGCGAGACGAGAGCAGGCCGGACATGAGGCAGCGAGAGTAGCTGGTGGAGATGATGTCACTGGAACAAGGAGCCGCTTTCTTCAAAAAGCTCAGAGTCTGGTGTTAATAACAAAAGGTGAGGTGCAGTGTAAGAGAAGCGTACTTTCCATTAAAGCTGCAAAGATCGACGGAAATACTATTTTATCGATTAACCGTTAAAAAAAGAAGAAGAAGCAGAAAATGCTTTTTTCCAGCCTCTCAGATATGGAGATTTTCTG
>CALSBV010012174.1:2937894-2959262 GCA_943590825.1 Bovichtus diacanthus | reverse complement strand
TTCCATTCAAATCAACTCGACATATTTAAATTATATGTGAATGGAAAACGTTGTGTAGCCTTAGCGATAAACATCTTATGCTAATTGTAACACAGAAACAAAAGTATGTGTAACTATAATACAAACAGCTTGAATAAATGTATACACAGGGATATATTCCTCTTGTAAATTGGATCTAATTCCATAAATAAATGGTGAGGTGACAGTTTGTATGATAGAAAAATGAAGAAAATAAACTTGCCTCTTTCTGGTACCCTGAGCAGGTTGAGTGCACAATTCCAGAGTTGAGCAAGCAGGTAGCATCTGTAACATGAAACGGGGGGAAATAACCAATTTATCAACCTTATTAATACAATTATGTTTAACTACAAACCTGGGCATGTCTACACAAACAGTACAAACGGGCGATAGAAATACACAGGGACAGAACCTGGAAGATCATTCAAGATTAGTTCTGTCATCTCGCCACATTATCTCATTGTGGTACATATAGTGTCTACACCTACCAAAGTTATATGTGGTGGGGTTAAAGTACTGTTCTGGTGGGGGGCAGGTGAAGGGCAGGCCCCTGCTCAGGCTGCGGTCGTGCACCACCACATCCAGGAGGACGTGTTGAGGCACCATCTGCACCACTGGGTCCAGAGACCAAACTGCCAGGTAGGGACAATTTTGCAGAGACTCTCCCGTTCTGACAGCAACACACAAGCAAAAGTGAAAACGCAGTGCCACAGTAAATCAAGCAATCCTTACAATAACACCCAGAAAACAGGTGACAATGAGCACTTATTTACCGGCGTTGTTTTATAAAAAAACACTAATAATTAGACTGTTAGTTGCCGAAATGTCTACTTTCTTTAAGCCCGTCTCAGTTCGGGCACATTGTGAGTCTGTTTAAATGTCACAGTGGGGGAAGAGTTCATTTCATTATTATTTAAAAAGATTACTTTTTATTTCTATAAAAAGGGGTTTAGAAGAGATTACTACAACACTAAAATGGCTTTTAGCAAATCTTTAAAGATCTTTAAACTGTATGTAGCTGTTGAAAATATACTGTAAACATGATTTGATGAAAATCTGTAATTTATTTTAAATGTATGGTAATTAAGAAGACAAAGAGCCTTTTAAGAAGTTACAAAATTAGTGTCAACGTTACCTCAAAGAGTCTGGCATCTGTGCGTGGTACCAACGGTTGATGTCAAAAACCCCGATGTAAGTAGATGGGGTTCCCTGACCGTAGGCCTTGACCTGCCAGCTGAAGATGGACACACTGGTGTCTGGAGATGCAACTGAAAATGTGGAGGGTTGGGAGGAAGGAATGAGAGCGAGGAAGGGAGAAAGGTGTGGGTGATTGTGTAGTAGATACAGAGTGTTAAAAAAATAAAAAAAAGAGAGACAAAAGGAGTAAAACTGTTCCCCACGAGTGGCAGTAGAAACAGTTGTAATGAGAACACATGACAGTCTATCAGGGTGCAATAGTGAATGCAAATCAGTCCTCACATTCAACATTGCATCCTGATACAACTTCCTCACAGAGAACAGCAACAAAACTCACAAATATTATTAAACATGAAATAAAAACCACCAGCACCAAGTCTCAGATCTTTACAGACATGCAGTAAAAAGAAAGGCAGCTTTGCTCTCTTGCTTCTATTTATGGAATTGTTTGTGTTTTATAGAAGAGTATTCAAGCCTTTCATGGGTGAAGGTATTTATGTTGTTTTGTGAGACGATTTTCTATCATTATGTGATCGACCATAAAGATTTTTTTATAGATTTTTTTATTTCTCTACTATGACATTGCTGTCAAAGCATATAAATCTGATTTAAAAAATGCTTAAAACCGGCACTAATTAGTTCCCTACACACTCATATCTTCCACAGGCAGTTTCAGGTGAAGCAGGCTAACCTTCGTTCATGCTGTCATCCCTGTCGGGATGGGGACGGAACTTCTCGATGGTCTGGCAACTCAGCAGGCGGGTGTTGGTGGTCTGGGCCCTGAGAGGGAAAGCGGTGCCACTTAACTCCTGACTGTAACGTTCCTCACAGTACTCCAGACCCTGAGAGGCAGAAAGTTATAGAGGGGGGAGAGTAAACCAAGGAAGGTAGATATACAGTTAATTTGCTGGGGCTGAAACAGAACCAGCCGAGTGACGGTTTCACATCTGGAGTGAATAAAGAGAAAATATTGGTCTAGTTTTAGATGCACTACAGACCTCATAGAGGATCTTCCCAGAAGACAGACACTTTCTTTCACTGAAGGCCAGCTGAAGCAGGCGGAGGCTGACCATATCTCCCTCACTGTGTGGGAGTGAGAGGAGGCAGAGGAAAAATAAGAGCCCACAGAAGCCGGTGGAACAGATGCTAGCTTGGATGAGATGCCATGACTTCACATCTTTATAGTCAAACAAAGTAAAATTGAGTTCCATTAAGACTTACAGGTCCTGAGAAGACTGGACAGCCCAGAGGTAACAGCAGTTCCTGGGGTCGTTTTCTGGCTCCTGGAAGGTGAAGGCATGGACAGGCACCCTGCCACCATCTAACTGGGAGTGGTATCTACACATGAAAAACAAACAAAATGTGTAAACACATGATGAAAATGTATAATGTTATTCTTAAAATGTAAATATATTATAGCTGTTTATGAATTCAAAAGAAGCACAGACTCTTGCAATTACTATATATGGCTCTTGGAAATAAGTCCATTCTAGCATTAATGTAAATTCATCTATTTCATATTGGGATATGGAAAATGCATGTAATGTAAAAAAAAAATTAAAAAAACATTATTCGCAAATAACAGTGCCAGTGTTGCATACAACTCATGGGACTCGTGTCTGGACCTTTAACCAGTGGAAATACCAGTGGATAAAATATAAAAATGCAGCTACCTAACACAAAGAGAGCCATGACTCTGAAGCAAGTAGCCTCTTCCCACTGTATTTTCACCTACAGTGGATAATACAAGCAAAATGAAATGTTTTATTGCAGCTTTGTCAGCAATAATATTTTTTTATTTTGGGAATACAGGACATAATAAAGTAATGCGGCTTAACTTCAAAAGGATAGGCTATCCAGGACTGACACCCAGGCATCTTCCCTACTTTCAAAAGATATGAGGGCAAAAGAAATACAAAGACTCACTCCTTCTTTAGAGTTTTCATGTTCCACAGCTGCAAGTTTCCATCGGAAAATCCCACTGCCAGCTGGTTGGTTCTGGAGATGTACTGCAGAGCTGTGGCTCCAACTCTACTGGGCCCATTCAGCTGGAGACAAAGATGTCTGCCCTGACTGGTGCTGACTTCTCTCAGCCGGGGGATCTCGGCAGGAGATTTGGTCACTACCTGCAGGTCTGGGAACAGAGAGTAAATAAAAAAAGAGCGATGTTTAGAAAGCAAGATAAGCAATATTTTCCTACGCCAAAAAAAAAAAAAGGGGGGGGTATACAGGTGTCAGTATATATCCATGTTTTATATCCAGAAAAGGGGCAACTGCTCATTCCTCAAAAGCAGTTTGTATGGGACAGAAGACAAACAAAGAACCTGCAGATAAACAAGCAAACACAAATAAATCCCAATGCTTCATCACACAGGCTCCTCACCTGAGGCCTCCAGTTCACTTTGGCTGCAGGACAGGTCGTCGAGACAGAGGTCCACAAGCAGAACATGGCCGAGATCCGTTACCACGGCGGCAATGCCAAAGAACCAGCGCAGACTCTGGTGAAGATGCTGGGTCGAAGCGCTTGCTCCGCCATAACTCACTAACGGCTCAATAGCTGTAATCTAGGCAACAGAAAGGGCAGAAAGAAGAAAAGAAAGATGTTGCGGTTTTGATGGATATGATAAAATAGGCTGTCTAGCTCTACTTCGAAACCTGCCGACACAAAAATTTGCCAATGTGAGACAACCAAAAGTCTATAGATTGCTGTTCAAAGAACAACGCCTGTGGCAAGAATATAAAGCTGGCTGTGAGCCGACATCAAGAGAATGTTTGCAGGCTGCGATTTCTGCCAGAGGAGGCGTTACTGTGTATTGACAGGGTATAAATATATGCATGTACTCCTTTTTTTTTTTTGAGAAAAGAGTTGGTAAGAAAACATTTACATTTGCTGAGAAATGTGTAGTTCAAGTTGCTTGCAAGAGTTGTGTTGAGATGTTTCGCTTACAACACAGACACAATTCTTAATGTCAGCAATGTGGGGGAAAAAAAGTCTAATTTCTTTGCTCAATCATTTTGTAATATTCAATTCATCAATGTTAGAAATGTTGCCTTAAACCAGTGATTTGCCACTCCATGATTTTAGCATTTAGAGTCAAAGCATAAGACCATCTCTACTAGATAAGAGTAGGGGAGACCCTGGTGTGCCACAAACTCACCCTGCCTGGTATAACCACAGCTTTGACCACCCTCGACAGTCCCAAGTCATAAAGACACAGCACGCTGCCCTCTGCTTCCTCCAAGCCAACCAGTAATCCAGACCTAGTAAAAGACAACATTTCAGGAGTTAACATTTGATATTTCCTCAGCACTGTCATCAATATACATCTTAAAATCTCTTTTGTTGTAACTAAATGTAGAAGCACGTGATTCTGACAGTTGCTGACATTCACACATTGCCAGTTTGAGTAATAGTTAATAGTTTCCATTGATTACAATTCAAATCGAAACAGTGACAAAGAGATAGTGAAATAAAGCTCGGACCGTTTGAGCCAGCTGAAGTCCCTGGCTGCAAGGACACAGGGTGGATGCTCGCCTCCACCGCTGAAGCAGTATGCAGACAGCCGCTCTCCGGTCACTGCATGGACAACCTCCAGATGGGGGCCACAGGCCAGCCAGGCCAGCCCGCTGCGGCCTTTACACACAGACATGGAAATGAAAGGTTAGGGGGTTGTGGTCCAGGTTTATCACCAAGCCAGGTTTAAGAAGAAACAGCTCATGAGTTAACGAAGGGACTTGCAGCCGGTTGTACTGTACTGTTCTTGCGTTAAAACTTATAAATTGTTGATTTTGATGGTTTTGTTACACCTTGCAATTATGCAATACTTCCGTATTTACATTGTTGATTGGATGGTGTTGTTGCAGCATTAATCCCAGTCGAAAAAATTGTACCGTTACTGCAGTTTAAAGCAAAAAAGGCCTAAATAGATGATGATTAGCAAAAACTTCTTGTTGCCCCTCTGGTCATCACATCCTTTATACGTTTGTATTTAGTTGAAACAAACTGAAGTTCTTCTCATACAAGGTGGAAGAAGAACATGAAATACTCAGGAATAAGATTTTTTTAAAGCGCTGACAATGGTGATTACTGCATGAGTTCATAAACGTATCTATTAAGTAGGACATTTGAAACATTTTTTTTCACCGTGAATTGGCAAAAGAATCCCAGATTATAGACTGAGACAAAAAAAATGGCAGAACAGCTTTCTTAAAATATATTGCTTTCATAATTCTTAAATAACTTAAGAAACCTCAACTCTTTTTACTCCTTTAAAGAAAATGTAAAAAATTAGTCATGTTCCTCACCTGTGAGAAACACTTCAATGCATTTATTTTGCTCATTAGGAGAGTAGTGGCAATGTGTTTTAAATGTCCCAATCGTCAGCGCAACCAAGGATGAAGGGAATGAAATATACATTTATAGAGATTATTGATCAGTTAAAATAGGCTTACCAACAGTGAACTTCCCATGTAGCACAGAGTCTAGGGTGATCTCATCTTCCCCTAGAGCATCTATGGTCACTCTTGGGAACGGCAGCAGGCTGCTGGTGACTTGGGCAGCTAGGTCATGCATTGTTCACTGTATAAACAGCAACAACACAGAACATACAGTATGTTAGAAACAGCAGTTAGTACATTTAACCTTCACCTATAGTTCCCTTAAAAATTTTTAAAAAAAAACTGGAACAGGAAACGTGTTGCTACAGTAGTGTGGTCAAAATATAATTCTGTAAATATCACCCTGCCCTAGATATGTTCATCAATAAGTCCAAATACAATGACAACCTGTGAAACACTCTTTCTGAGCCCTTCATACTCCATAAATCCACTTCACGCTTTTTCTGCTCAACCGGCTTTTACAGCACAAAAGAGGTCTTTCTTTCAAACCACAGTTGCACCCCCAGTTGTTAGGAAACGTGTTGTCAGCAAACTTGCAACTGGGTTTGCCTTCTAATCAAAAACAACGCATGACGACACACTGCTGCCAAACATCTGTTTACAGATGTGATTTCTGATAAAGTTGTAGAGTCATTGATCAAAATACCCCCTAAAGTGGCCTTGTTTAAACCCTCTCTAGACCAACTGACAATAAATTTACACAAAATTTACTCTTAAAAGAAACAAAAACACTATTTATTAATTTTCCAATTCAACAAAACAATGACAACTCGTGTGTATATATATATATATATATATATATATATATATGTTATTTACCATATCTTAAGCTCACAAAATCAGTATCATCTCAAAACTTTTTGGAAAAAGATGTGCTTCTATGTGATGTCTTCAACACTGGTATTTGTATTATCATGTTTAACCCTGAGTTGATTTCTATTTATCCCTATGTTATTATAGTAAATGTTTAAAATGTCCCTCTGCCTAGTTATTACACTACTGCTCCAACAAGATAATATTATCTCCAGCAGTACGGTACACAGTGGTGCGTTCAAGGCCAACTCCACCGGAGTGGAAATTTGTTCCGTCCGTTTCAGTGTGCACAATTGGACACAATACTGCCCTCTATGACCACAATGCAAAACACAGCAGATTCAAGTGAACTCCCGCGCAACATGCCTGTCACTATGCAGCCACATGCCAAGAAGTGAGATCGAACATGGAGACAAATTGTAACAATTACCAACTAAACAAGCACAATGTATGCCCTTAAAAGCCTCACCACAATGTTACAGACTTTAGAGAGACGCAAAGATTTAACAACCAATTTTTTTGAAAATACGACATGTAAGTTAGCGCCCACGTGTGTCGATATTTGCGTGTGACAACCCATACAATGTGTAACTGGGAAATTGCTAGAACCCAGAGCAACTTTAAAATTTAATCGGCAAAGGCATCAGACAATATGTAGACGTTATAGGTTCAAACGTCAGTTAACTGGCTAATGTTAGCTCGTCGTTAGCATCTGCAGAGTATAGATTAGCCTCATCAACTGCAGTTAGCGTAGAGCTCGCTTGACAAAATGTAAACAAACCAACGATCGCATTCTTCATACAATACAATATACTACTGTTAAACACAGGGAGCAGTAATGATAAGTTACATGTATGCGAATGTTATGTGGTGCTGCATAAGGTCTGGTGCATACTTTTCTCAGTACATTAGCCGGCTACCTAGTTAGCTTGCAAGGTCACGCAGGATTACAGTTTCTCAGCTCACCGTTAAAGTAAAGCTAACTGACTGGCTATATTCATACACGGCAGCAGTTATTTTACGTTGCGTCTGTCGTTACATTATTGAATACGTGCTACAACAAATTAACTCAAGACAACGCTGATTAAACTCTAAAGCTAGTTTTGTCAGGGCGGCTAGCTAGTCTAGCCAGAGGTACGTTGCTACTTTCGCTAACATATAGCGAATAATGTTAGCAAAGCTTCTGTGACCCACTAAGGGCTGACACCCAGGAACAACATGAATATTTCACCAGAGTCACAGGTATACGAGTCTTCTCTTGACTTGAATCTGGGAGTTTAGCTGGTACAGGTAATTGTGTGGTCTTGCTTTAGCATTAGCTGGAACTGTGCAAACGTAGTGTAGTCTAGCAATACAAAACTAACCAACTTAAGTTCGTGGCTACTGGCAACATCGCAGTACAACCGGTCCTTGTTGGCGACAAGTCGAGCTGTTACTGTAAATATTGTTGGGGTATTTAGCCAGCATACCGAGTTTAGAGAGATAGCTCTGTTAGCTCTCTTTTGGTGAGGCTGGGAAACGCGATGCAATGTGCCGCTAGCTGCTACCAACGTTAACGTTACCTGCCCGATGATGTTGACGGCTTTATCGGAGCCACGGATGTTTTGTTTTCCTTGACGAATCTCCCGATTCCCTCTCTCCTCTGTCATAATCCGCTCCTTTTCAAAGTACAATTTATGCGTAGAGCCCCTTGGGCGCTTCAATTGACTAACAAGCACGAGATGCTGCCTCTGACTTCAGGATTCTACGCAAAGCGCCATTTCCACGATTAGAAAGTGCTCCGTGCGCTTCTTCTTCGCGGCCTTGAGTTCTGGCAGACTGGGCACAGTGATCGCGTACTGCTGCCCTCTTCGGGTTGGGCGGAATTTCTTTCTCTACTCTGTTTTTTTAATGGCGGATGACATCTAAAATGTTACATGACCACTGGCTCTTGGATTTAAACTGAAATATCCAGTTACTTAATAAAATAGAAATACCCCCTCCGCCACTTCCCAATATGCTATGAATGATTTATTTCCCAGGTGTTCAGAGAGCTCACATACTTCTCTTAACTGCTGCTGCACACCTTCACCAGAACACCCAGACATCCCCTGATGTTTGGACTTCCAAGATAGTAACAAACTAAAATATGAATACAAAAAAAAAGAACATTTCAAAAGGTTTCAACAGAAAAGGGATTAACTTCAAGTGGTGGAATGAAAAACTGAGCCTCAAAAATATAATATAATGTGTATAGGTAAAAAAAGATAGAAAAATAAAACCCAGATGTGTCATGGGTGTATCGTCACTGTCGGGTTGAATTGCTGAAGCGATCCTATTCATTTAGTTTTGTCTCTTCCTAGCGTGATTTTTTTTTCTTGTTTTGTTTTTGTCTGTTTAAAAAATATCATCATACTGCCATGTCTGTTATTTGTATTTTTACCTTTATGTATTTAATTAAATAGATAAATAACAGATTTAGTCTCAAACTTTTAGATTTACTTTTAATAATTGATTGGACTACTTTGTCAAAACCTTTTCATACTAAAGCTGTCTGCCCCACCTTCACACTCTTTAAAACTCCTTGCATCCACTCCCTGCATGAGACTCCATCAACTACACCTTTTATTGGAGCTTTCTTGCTAAGCGGAAAACATGCCACAGGATACATATCCTTCCCATCCCCCAAAATCTAGATATTGAAACCTTTTTCCACCTGACTATCAAGGGGAATTATTTTATATTGATCAGTTTAACTTCCTTCCTAATCCATCTTGCCAGTGTGCTTTTCTGACAAAGCTCCACATCCAGCCTCTTCTCTCAAGTCTTGAATCTTAATTTCAACCATAGTTGTTTCTCCCGTGCACCATCACTCAATGATTCCACTTTATCTTTCTTCTCTGAGGTTTCCCTGCTTCCAAATTCAAAGTTATCAACATCCATCATTTCTTCTTACAAAATTATATTTGGGAGAAAAACAAACCCTGTCACTTTCTCACCATCCTTAGACATCAGTGTAAAGTGCTGAGGGTGGACCTGCATTGTTCCCTCTGTTATCTCAATCTTTGCTCACATTTTATGGTGATCTCTCGCCCCATCAGCCATTGTTGCAGTTGGCTAGTGTCCTGGTGTACTTAATATAGATAGTCAAATGTATGTTTAAAGCCCAAAATCATATACAATGTCTGTGGTCACATATTGTAGGAAAAAAAGTTTTTCATTGTTTGTTCGCATTTATGCGAGCCTCCACTGAGTCTACAAATGGAAAAGTAGCAACAAATATTGCCTTGTTTGTAGCTGCCTGGGCTGTACTTATTTTATATTGCACTTTTATCTGCACTGTCCCTTTGCTGTACATTTTTTAAAGTTTTCTGATTCTGAAAAATGGGATTTAAGATTTTATTTGTAGGATATCTTCCTTCTCTAGGAATGTGAGGTTAAATTACAGTAATTTACGGTAATCTGTTAAAAATATTTAACATGTATAAATAACATGATATATATTTCCTTTTCGTGTATTTCTCAAGTACTGAAGTCACATCTAGAGTCAAGGTCAAGTTTATGGTGATGCACAATCAAATGTGAATGTTGAAAAAGTCAAAATTAAAGACTACAATAAACTAGGGAGCATCTCTATAAATATAAATATAGGTAATACACATTATATAAACATCCGGACAGCAAAAAAGTAGCAGCCAAGGAAGACTGTGATGACAGTACCCAACATACTTAGAAGTGAAAAAAAGACTGGTGGTGCCGAATAGCAAAGAGCGGGATGCAAATCTGATGGCGTCATGAGTTCATAATGATGCGCTAGTGGAGGTTTCATATTGCACTGAACTGGAAACGAGAACTGAGAATATGTAGGAGAAAAAGAAAGTTGTGCAACATCAGCACTTTTCCCCCAAGCGTGTTGAAATATGTTTGCAATGGTGCGAAAAAAACAACATAATAAAGTACTATAAAGAAAAAGAAAAAAAAAAAGCTGGTGCAGAGGTAGATCAGAGGAGTTATGTTTCCTTATCATCAGAGAAGATGCTGCCCAGCGAACTGGTAGTGTGACAACACTCTCCTTCACTGCAAACAGCAGCAGAGTGAAATCACTGCATCTCATTGTTGACACTGGTGATGGGTAGAAAAGGCGCCAATGATGTTTTAAAATGTATCAACTTCGAGTGGTGGAATGAAAGACTGAGCCTTAAAAATACCAAATAATGTGTAAAGGTCCAAAAAGCTTGAAAACAATACCCAGATGTGCTGATGTCACAGTGCTTTTCAGCAGGTCATTCATTGTCTCCTCTTAGCACAACGCTGCTTCTTCTTGTGGTCATTAGTGGACCTCTGTACTACAGTATACGATGACAGTGTATGATGTGTTATGAAAAATAATCTTTTTAAACAACTCAATATCAGATTTTCACACTTATAGTGGCTAAAATAATTCACAATATTATATCTATAAAAATGCATAATTTTTCATTCAAGTTCAACTGTAACTTTGTTATTGTGCGTTTTGTATATGTTTTGAGGGCCATTGGGTAAGGGTGACGAAAAGCAACAGAAATTATTTAAAAGGCGCTGGATCATTCGATATTATCATACGTGTAATATTAAAATATCAATATTTTATTTCTGCCCTGAGGCTGCCTAGCTGTTGGCCAGTAGTGTGCGGATTTGTGTAGAAAGATTTGTTTTTTTATTAAGCTCTTGTCAATCCTTTAGTGTATGAAAGCTGTAACTAAATAGTTTACAAAAAAGAAAAGCACACAAAACACACACAGACAGATAAACAGTTCTTTAATGTACAAGAATCGCTTTTTTAGGAATTTGACAGTCTATCAGATCAGATTGTCTAACCATCATGATTTCTGTAGAGGCGAACAAGACTTGGACTAAGGTCATTTCATTGATCGTAAGGCACAGAAATACTGCATCATTGCCTTTAAAAAGAAACAATTGGAAACAATTCAATACAAAAATAGTTTTTAATTTTCCTGTTTTACAATACTCAGTCTTCTAACTGATGGGGTCAGAGAATAAAGGAAGTGAAGTGTTCTGGCACTGTGAGTTTTTCATCATGTGCCGCTCAATCATTAAGTCAAACTCCTGTCTTTCCCTGAAATAAAAAACAACAACAACACAGTCACTGATCATATTCAGTATTCAGTGTAAAAATGGTTCCTTTAAAAATAGTTAATGTTAAAGGTTTAACTTGTTAAGACTCTTACCTGTTACTTATGCATCGTCCTTTTAGGTATTTTTCTTCTGCCTTTTTTACCGGGACATTGTCCACCCCAGCTATGGCATAGATGATGGCCTGCACAGGACAACAATCATCTTACAACACCTGTGCCACATAAACTGTGAACAGCACATCAGAAAACATACCATATGAAATGATAATAATAAAAAAACAAAACAGAAACGACTGCTGATGAAAGCTTAAGCTCACCTCCGGAAGAAGCACGTCCAGGACAAAGGAGACATGCTCCATGGATTTCATCTCAGGCAGGCGGGGAGCGGTGGCCTCGGCCGTCGCATAGAGCTCATTCAGGTACCTGTAGACCTGGTCCAACTGCTGGTCATCTTCCAAGTATATGTTCACCACCCGTCTCCGACTGGCACTCAGGAAGGAGTGAAGCCATCTGGACGGCTGCTGCCCACTGATCACAGCCTAAGGAGAGCGATACAGGAAGGGTGAGTTCATCTTGCATGAGCCATTTATATAGAATGCCTATGAAAAGTTTTTACACCGCATTTAGTTTTTCGATGTCTTATTGTTTCACAAAATGAAAATCGTACAGGGGATTTTTCCTCTTGCACTCCACAGCAGAGACTCTAATGTCAAATATATGACAAAATACATATGTAGGAAATGTAAAGCAAAATGATTGCTTTCATAAATATTCACCCAAAACAATGAATGGAAAAAGTAATGTTACAGTCTAAACTGCTAACCTAAAGTATAATTTAAAGGCTGAGCAGGCAAATTTCATGTCCAATTTCAGGTAGAGTCATTAGAATATGCATCTCATAACATGAAAAACGTTGTTGGGACGTGGTCTTTATGACTGTTTTAATGTTAGTTTCTATGCCTGCATTAGACTGGGTGTTTTTATTTCTTAAAAGCCTAACCAGGGACAAAGTCTGCAAATTAGCTATGGCTAGAATGCTTATTTACAATGCAACGGTTGGACTTTACTAATATGTAACAATGTCTCTATGTATTGTCCCCATTAAAATTAATTAATTAATTAAAAAAATTGAAGATATTTATTCCAATTAATAATTCAAATCATTGGTTATAGTTCAACAGGAAGAACTGGCTCATCTTGTCAAATTGCATCCTGGCACTGAGAGGAATGCACCTGCACATATTTTCTTCCTATATGTAAAAACATATACCTCCAAGTAAAACATCTAACAGAATTGAGTGTTTCCTAATCCAAGAACTACAAGAGCAATATAATAGGCTCCATAAATCATACCAGAAGGCGTCCTTCCACCATGCGCTGCTTTACGATGAAATGTACGAGCTTCTCATTAGCACGGTTGTGGGCGGCATGGCTCCGGTCTGGCAGCACCCTCTTTGAACTCCTGCTGACCTCCTCATGCTGTTCACTGTCATCCTTATGATCGTCACACGGCACCTCCATCACATCACTGGCGATGGATAGTCTCTCTGAGGCTGCCTGCGGGTACTTTCTCCTCACTGGATAGCCTGGAGCAGTTAAAGACAGGCGGTAAAGAGCATCGTCAGGACCAAGGAGGGCTGCAGGTGTACTAAAGTCTTCATATTCTGTGGTGCCATGTTTATGAATGTTGTACAACAAAACTTACTCATGTCATGAGCAAAGTACTCAATGAAGGAGCCAGAAAATGAGCCACAGGCTACAAAGACAAAACATGATTAGTACTGCGTATAATTCAGTGGTGTCATAATTATAAAAAAATAATTAAAAAAATATTATAAATAAATTATTTATAAAATTAGAAATATAATATAAAAATAAATTAAAAAAAAAAAAATATATATATATATATATATATATATATATATATATAAGAAATACATGTAAATATCACTGTCCTTTATCCATTTCTTTCTGCATAAGCATCAAAGGGACTTACCAATTCGTCTTCTGTAGTCTGTTATGAGCTCCAAGGACCACTCAATTGCAGCATCATACTTTTCTTTGGCTTTACACTATAACAGATCAATACGAAAGACTGTCAGGACAATACCATTTTTAGAAAATTGAGTGTATATGTCACGAGCAATTCTTACCACCAGTTCATTAGCTTCTTCACAGCCAAAAGGCTTCAGGGATTTCAGAGCCACAGTAAACCTTCAAGAACACAAAACATAGAACTAAAACCTCCTGATGATTTTCAATTGTGCCAGCAATTTACTAATGATTTTTTTGTTTAAATATCTTGATATGTGCAGCCAGGTTTAATAACATCACATCAGACACTACAGGGCTGTTTACAACCACATCTAGTTGCACGGGATGCCTGCATGACTTTCATTCATTTGAACTCATTTTGAGACACCGTTGCTGGTGATCCCAACAGCCAGGTGTTCTCATCAAGGTCCCAAAGTGTAATTGGCAAAGACTCTATGGCCGAGGGATCCTCACATCCTATAGTGCCATTCTATACATGCAGTGCAGAGGCATTATCCAACAGAGCAGTGAGAGAAAATGCATTTTATTTCCTACCCTTTCTTTTGGTGAATCAATGGATCATCAATGAATATGATGCTGGCCTTTTTCTGTTTACGGTTCACATATTTTACCTGCAGAGAAAAATTGTACGGAGCTTCAACATTTTAAACCATTAAGGCTTTCAGGATTTGCTTGTTTGTAAAGTCTTGACCACAGGTCTTTTTTGGGGGTCACCAATATTTCAGACCCATAATGGTCTTTCATTTAATTTCCGTGCTGGATGTCATCTTCCTGAAGTTCTTGTTAGAGTTAAACTGCATAGCTATACTTATCATAGTGTTTATCAATGCTGAGCTAATTAGTCAACCAATCAATTTAGGTTATATGACAGAAAATTATGTGGTGATGTCAAATTCACCAGGCTTCTCAAATGTGATAAATTGTTGATTTTCTGTTTATAGGCAAAAACAAACTAAATGCTGTATTGTTCCATCTTAAAACTTTAATAAAAACGGGTGCTTATGAAAAATCATTCATCCACACAAATTTCTGAACTCACCAATGCAGGCCAGAACGGATAATTTCTATATTTGTACCACGCAAACGCTCCTGTTGTGATGGACGGGGGGTCTGGAAGACAAAAACAATCCACTTAAAGTTTACAGTATGTACATACAATCCAATCCATATTTGCTGTAGAGCTTAATTGCATTATGTCACTGCAGTCTCTCTCACTTTTGTCCACCTGCATCAAAAAACTGGGTAGCTCCTCCTCCTCACTATGCTCATCTTCCTGGAAGGACAAAGATGGCAGCTGTTCCTCATGGTGACTCAGCTCTATTGATAGATCTGAAGACTGCAAAGACTCGTCTTTTGGGGAGTGGGGGTGTAGGGGAAGCAATAACACAGAATTAGAGCAGATAATTTAACTCGTCTGAATTATTTAAAAACGTGAGCTGCTCTTCAAAACTACAAGCAGTAGCAGCTACCCTAGCAAGTATAACTCCACACAGAGTCCAGGAAATGTTATTATTCTTTTGGATTATGAGGATGATGACCTCCTAAAATACATAATGTCACAAATTGCTTAAAAAAGGCATTATAGTGACTCTGCACAAGAAAGACAAGAAGAAGAATAGGACTGTCACAATATCAGATTTTCACTACAATATCATTGAGGCCAAACAAATTCATGATAACAATGTAATCGCTATATTTACAGAAAACTTTTAAATAAATAAATAAAATGATGCTGTCAGTTAAATTCCTCTTTAATTTTTTTATTGTTCGTTTTGTCACTTTTTTGGCTAATGACTTAAACTCATTTGTGCGTAGGACATTAGACAAGGGAGGCAAAGCGAGAACGGAAAGAAACAGAAATGATTAAAGAAGCGCTGGATTATTTACACGATAATATCATAGATGTATTATTAACATGATATCAACATTTAATATTTTAAATATCAGGGGTTATCTTCAATACTTTGTATATCCCTACACCCCTAAAGACGACTACCTTGCTCTGCTGCATCAGGCTTCTCCAGCTCAAATCTCGGTCTAGACTGTTCGGATGGCTGCGTATCCTTCTGTGAATCCCCCGTCTCCACCTTCCGCCTCCTGCCTCGCCGGCACTTGGTTGGAGGACTGTTGGTTTTACTGCAGGTCTGCGTTTGCTCCTTTGTCACCCTTTTTCTAAGTTGTCTCGGCTGGGAAGCATGAGCCGTCCTACGATTGCTTTGAGGTTTTGATCGGCAGCATGTTGTATCTGCCTCCGACGTCTGCAACAGAACAGATACCAAAAGGAGTTCAAGAATATCCCTGAGATTAACTGTGTATGCTGAAAAACCTGTATGCTCAAAATGCAGAAACAATATCAGTAAAAATATGATCAAACACCTCTAACTGAGTGATGAGCTCGGTGTATTCTAGCTCCACTTGTTTTGCTCCAGGAGGGGAGATGATGGACAGGATGTCAGTGGAGGAGCTTTGGACCGGTGTGGAGGTCAGATGGGCTTCTTGTGTCTGTCCCGTTGGTCTCCTGCCTCTTTTTGGAGTACTTGGTAAGGAACTTGGAGTGGACTGGCTGACAATGGCATCATCACTGCCTGGCACAGCATTTGATTCCTCTGTGGCCTGAGATGAAACAGTTTCTGAGGGGACTCGCTCTGTTGGTTTCTTTTTAGGTTCCCTTTTTCTTGTGTTCCGAGATCCACCTGAAAGACCGTTCACAGATTCAGTGGACTCTCAAAGGCTTTTTTTTAAAAAAAAATGTTTTTAAATTGCTTACATAATTCAGGGTGACATGACAAGATTACATGTTCGGTTACCTTTCATTGCTGTACGAGTTAGTGTAGTCCTTCCCTGGAGTTCATTGGATCAGATGTGACGTGTCAAAGTATTAAGTAAGTATTTTTTATAACCTGTGGCTGACAGCTGATGGACAGAAGAGAGAGGGGGGGTAAATATTGTTTAGCCAACACACAACATTTGGGCCCAACAAAGTAGTTAGGCTTTACAGTAGTCCGCTTTACAGTTAGTCCATGTTGGCATTGAGATAAATGCGGCATTACCATTCATTTGTTTACGACAGGCAAATTGCCGAAAAAAAACGTTAACGCCTGTCGCCACGGAAGCGGGATCTAAAGCTCGCCTTGCACATTAGCTAGCGATGCTAACAGCTAGCTTCCGTTCACGAGCTCGGGACCTTCGTCGGGTCGTTAGACAGTATTGTGCTTCCATGCACGAGCTAACACGGCAGTTGGCCGGAGACCAGATGCAGCTGACAGGTTGCGAGCAAACAAGCTGGAACACAGACCCAGCGAGTTTGTGCAGCTAGCTAGCATGCTAACATTTGTAAACAGATAAAAATCACGAGCAATGACAGCAGCGACTGCTGTTTATCGGTGAAGCAGATTAGGCGAGACATCAAACGCAACACGCTCATTAACGTTAGGTTTGCACGGTGCAGGGGAGGTGTCCGTTACACCGAACGTTATTAGGGTTGCTCACTGTTACGGGCAGCTATCGTTGGGCACATTTCAACATTTAACGCAATAGTTGCCACATGCACGCCTCCAAACTACGAGCTGAACCCTTAACAGATACGTGTTACCAGTCATTTAAACAATTTACATACAACTAGCGTCTCACCTTAAACTGTGACGCTTCACCTTTTGTTTGGAGCTTCAGCAACAGTTAAAGACTGAAGTGCGTGCACGGCTTCTAATCTCGCGGGACTGATAAAAGACTTCCAAACTGCGATAAACTTGTGCCAAACTTTTAATGTACGTTAGTGAGAGCGCGCGCCGTGTCGCACAGCCTTCTGAACAAACCTACATACCAATAAATATGTGTTGGTAATCGAGAATCATAAACAGTTTAAAACTAAACACGTACCGCCACCTACTGCACCGGAGTGCGTCAATTCAAATAACATGAATACATATAATTGAATACATAGGGTAAGAAACATCCAGTTACGCAATTTCTGTTTAATTTTTGTATCTTTGTCTAATATTTTCTTCTTGTTCGAATGGATAATATATAGTATTTCCTCTTCAGGCATCTAAAAGCAAATCTGAGAGGAAGTCTTGGATTGAGCAGTGTGGGAAACTGGTTTAGCGACTATGAAAAATACCTCTGCTCAGCCTTCGCCTCCTTTGCTCTTCGAGTCCGACCTTCATTTCGATCTCAACGACACATCTGTACAGTGTCGGGACTGCATCTTGCATGGTTGTGACGCTATCATGCTCACAACAAATCTGTCCACGGACGGACTCACAAGGTGAATACAATGCCAAAGTCGCTGTCACGGCTAGTAAAAATAAAATTATTTCTCAAATTCTCTTTCTTTTGTTTTACCTTCCAGTCACACCTGCATCCAGTAACCTTCTTAAGATCCAGTCCTGCCTGTCTTTCAAAGTTTGTCTTATTATCTCCTTTTGATTTTATACAGAACAATGCATATATTTTACATCAGACAGTAGGTAAAAGTATTCAAAGATCTCTGATATATTAGATTAAATGCAGAGTTAACACTGCATACCCAAGAAGTCATGTTGTATCCAATTGCAGAGTCCAAATACGCTACACTCTGTCTTATGAACATTATGTATTTCCCCTTGATGAACTTTACTCTACTTGTTTGCATAACACCCGCTGAATCTGAGCATAACACTTCCTAAAGTAATAGGGGGAGACCTGTAAGTATAAATGGTAAAGCAGCCATCCTAAATGGTGCCTCTTTTTGTAATAAAGTCTGTGTGGAAAAACCTTTCCTTCTTTTTATTTCACAAAAGATATTTATTGGTGCTGCAAAATGTAATGGTACACATTTCTATAAAGATGAAAAAGTGAAAAAATTGCCATAACATGTTTAAAGCAGTCGAACTTGCTTTGCTAGGTGCCTGTATGTCTCCAGCAATAACTTTTTGACAGCAGTAGAGGGCACTGTGTAACCACTCATACACTACTCTCTTTTAGATACAGTGGTTCTTAAGGGACTTTATGCAGGGGTGTCTCCTCCAATACAAGAGTACATTAGATTGTTAATGCAGAAATATTACTGATCTAATATTGATTTTACAGTCCTCCAAATACTTGGATCTTAATCTTACACTTTTACTTCTTCCTACATAAATGTTCCTTGACATGACATAATATATGTATATATTATATATATATATATATATATATATACAGTATACATGTAATTCAAAGGAACCTTTTGACTGACAGATATGATTGCAGGTCACCGGTCTAAAGGGCACGTGGGTCAAGAAAAACAGAAGTTACTGCAGAGGCCTATAAATAGTTTTGACAGAGTCAGTGCACATATTGAATATTCAAAATGTAGAGACATCACAACACTGATTGATTGCCTGGTTTGTCTACATCCAGTCCCCAACTCAGTGGCACCCAAGCTTCATGTAACATCTAAACTTGCTGCTTTTCTTCATCTCCATCTCCTCCATCCCCAAAGGCTTTAGTAGCCTCCTCTATTAAATAGGCAGTGCCCAGAGCCATAGCTTGGATTAAAAGAAATCCTGAGTCCAAAGTTCCCCCCAATGCACCCACTTCTCACCTGACACCAAAATAGGTAAATAAAGTAAATGTTTCGGTTTTTCTAATTTTATTAATTCAGTTGAATGTTAAATTATATTTTCTGTAAATTGTATTTACATAACGGTCTATTTGCTGTTTTTTTTTTTTTTTTTTTTTTTTTTTTCTTTTTTTTGCTTTTTTCCACCCTGTCAGCAATACAACTCTGATGGGGAGTTAATACCTGTGGTAGAGTAAATTGAATTATCTAGAAATACTGGAATCAGTCTAAAATGATCCCCGTGTTTTAGTTTATTTAGATTGTACAGTCTTATGCCTCAGGTCCTTAAAACCTCTACGAACCACTAATTCATAAAAAAGATGTTTCACTGTTCTCAGTGTTAACTACTGCAGAGCCATGGAAGTGGCCCTTTTATATATCCAAGTTAAATTCACAATCACGTCATCCTAACAACGTCCACAATAATGTTGCAAACCTCAAACTAAAAAGTCCAGTTTTCTCACTTCACACAGGCAGTAGTCTACCTGCCACTCAGCTGGACCTCTGGGTGTGTATTGGCCTGTGGGTGATGAGGGGCAGGGTGGCCCCGCCCTCCTCCAGATGTGCGCCTCTCTCTTGTCTCCTCAGTCCACTGCTGGCCTCAGCAGAGTGCGGAGCCTCGGGAAGTCAACAGGAGGGTTCGGATAGTAACAAGTATGAACAACGAGGAACTGACTCCTCCAGCCGTGGTCTGCAGCAGCTGATCTTAATCGATCTGATGAGATCGTGACTTTATAGGTAGCCCATGACACGGAAATTGCACCAGGGGGGATTCTGTTTCACCTGGCCAGCCTCAGACGCAGAGCTGATGGAGAGAGGCAGGGCTGAGTGCGATGCCAGTCCGGAGCGCTGTTGAGCAGAGAGCCTCATTCAGCGCAGAGCAGACTCTGCTGACAGGGAGCGGTCTGCTTTCTCGCACGACCTGTGTGAATTCTCAATTTGTTTTTTGTTTTTTAGAAGTGATTCGAGGGCTTTCTCCAAAAGGAAAATCAAAACAAAACCATCCATGAATTTTATTTATTTTTAATTTTTTTCTGGTGACGGAATGGGGATAATATAACCGGTTTCCACATGCATTTGGAAGTGGCGTGAGGTTGCCTCCAGATTGAGAAGAGCAAACGGCAGGGGCGTGTGGTTAATTGAAATCGATCCGGTGGTCTCTTTTTGAATGTGAAGCAGCAGCAGAGGTTCTTTCTCCTCTCCTCTCCTCCTCCCCCTCCTCTCACCTCCAACATGACTTCACTGTCGGGGACCAAGGAGAGGTCTGTGAGCAGCCGGAGCAGAAAATATGGGGTAGGTTATCCACTGCAGTAACCGAGGGGTGGACACACCTCTGTTACCCATAAGCCTGGTAAACACAAAAAAACTTATCATTTCAATGATGCATGCACTTCACCTCTCACTACCCACACATTTGAATAGGAAACTGTAGTTTGCTCATTCACATGAAACTCAGGAAAGCTCAATTACATTTGTGCTAATGCTGTTGATTGAGTGCTTTGTGGAGATCATCTTTCACACATCAAGGCTTATGGTGTGACAATAGCCGCATGCATTTTCACTGACATATCTCCCACATCTCTTAATTATCACCAACGGAGGTACGAGCCACTACATGGTGGTGCACTCACACCTGTGTCACTGCGTACCTCCTACAGCCTAATTGTTCATTCATAACATAGGGTTGGCTCACATTGTATCCACATCTTCACTTGGAGATGATTAAGCATTCCCACCTACCAGCCTACTCATTGCTTCCTTATTATAGCCCTTGTTAGGGATTAAAGTAGCCATAATACCCAATCTCTCCAGCCACCGCCACATCAATGGGTCTGCTCTCTCTGACTGGATTTACCCAGCCGCAAAAAGATCAAATTTTCAACTCCTTGTGGCTCATTTGATGTTCCTATGTGGCCGTCTGAATAGAGAAAAATAACTTAGGTCTCCACACGGAATCTGACTTAATCCTATTTAGATGGTAACAGAAGCACAAAATATGTTGCCTGCCTTGACTTGTGTTGTAGCACCATCACAGTAATTGTTTAACATTGCTTCCTGTTTGTGTGTTTTTCATTTTCTGACCGTTTGATTTAATTCCCCAATGTTAGTTTAGACTCTGTGTATACCCATTGACTGCCAATTGCCTGTGTGTGTGTGTGTGTGTGTGTGTGTGTGTGTGTGTGTGTGTGTGT
>CALSBV010012174.1:2853027-2885003 GCA_943590825.1 Bovichtus diacanthus | reverse complement strand
CTCTCTCCTCCTCTCTCTCCCCTCCTCTCTCTCCTCCTCTCTCTCTCCCCTCCTCTCTCCCCTCCTCTCTCTCCTCCTCTCTCTCTCTCCTCCTCTCTCTCCTCCTCTCTCTTGTCCTCTCTCTCTCTCTCTCCTCCTCAACTGCTCTGCACCTCTGAGCCCGGTCGACAAAATCCTACCTAGTTAAGAAAACAAAAAGCAAAATAATAGATCTAATTTCTTTCTTTCTTTTTAATTCGTGACAGTGCACTGTGAGGAAACATTTAGTAATGTAACAATATAGTATACCTGAGAGTACCATGTGTATTCCAATCTATGATACGTGTCAGGACTTCTTGCAGAGATACTTGAACACTAGTTCACTGTTTATCCATCTATAACACACTTATCCTTTTTAGCTTTGAGAGTATCCCATCCTGCACTGAGAGGCAGGGTACACGCAGATGCTGAATCCTCATTCATAGTTTAGATCTTTTAAAGGATGTGGTCCACATTTGTGTTCTTTTGAGGTTTAAGGGCCAAACTTGAACCTGCACTGCCCAAAGTAACTAAGGATGCATTCATGTACTTTGTGTCAACTCACAATGTTAAGAATGTATGCATGAGAAATTGAATATCTTCTAACTGTCAGCCTTTGTATTGTATACCGTCAGCTGATTTGCTGTTTATAGGACATTCAGCTCTTTGCATCCGTCACGGCTTAAACTGCCTTGTCCAAAACGATCTACATGTTTTGTGCAGTCAGCATTCCAAGCTGTAGCCAATTTACCGTAAACTTCACTGATTCAGATTTCACAGGCTGGTAATCGTTCCTGTTAGATAGCAAGCAAACTCTACAGAAGCTCAGCTTGTTCAAGGTTTTGACATTTTTATTTTGTAGATCCTTGTGTGCTTTCACGCTTCTGTTCAATTCATTTCCTTGATGATAGTGAGAGATTCGACTTTTGAAAGAATACAATGATGAAATATGACATGAGTTGTTTTCTAACGGCATTCAAATGTCTAAGGGTATTATTTTCTTTTGACGCGTACAAAAAAAGGTGACGTGGTTGGGGGAGAGGTGTGGACAACAACACAGAGACTGTGGTATTGTCAATGTAAGAAAGGATTAGTATTGGGCAAGTTACTCGAAAATTGTAATCAATTACTCATTACACGTTACTCATTGAGCCTAATTAGGTTAATTAGTTACATTACTCGTTACTTTACTTTTGTTACTCAGCTCGGCTATGTCAAAGGCGCCTTTGACTCCAAATCCTCCAAACCCACACATTGCATCTTCTGTATTGTATGAGACGTTGTGGTCCCTACTATTTGAAGAATGTTTGCATTACTAAGTAATGTGTTACTGCCCAACACTAGAAAGGAGATGTGCAAAGTTACAAAGGGAAATTAAAGGGAAAATCTGCCACCTTTTTTGAGGATGTCCTATCAGTGTTTATGATAAATGTAGTCAATTGTAGCAATCAGTGCGTGCACTATTTTCCGAGAAAGCTGCGTTCTCCTGTTCGTGGAGCGGTGCCAGAAGTGCATACATGTACCAGGATGCATTGCGCGCAAGCTACTGACGCCCAGCCAAAACATAGTGTCGCTAAGTTGCACCTATTTTCCACATTGTCAACGGCAGCACATTACAGCTTCACACCTTCCATTTTTACCTTTCACAATAAAAGCCTAACTTAAATTCACTCAGCATTTTGCTAAGAGGCATCAGAGCAAAAGAGCTCACAATAGCGCTACAGTAGTCACAATACTCACTCCATGGTCATCTGCCTTCTCGAGCCTGCTGGCCTTGGTTGTCCTTTTCCAGTTTATTTTCAGGATCTGGAAAAAGGTCTCCAGCACACCTCTGTCATAGTGAGGAGTAAAACATTTGCATTATCAGTAAGCTCTCTCTGGGTTAATGGATGTCAGAGACAGCATCCAACACAAACTACCCACGCTGACATTCATTTCAGCAAAATGATTCAGTTTCTTTTGGCATCTGAGGGCAATTTGAGCAAGATACCACCGTGTTTGAAATATATTTGATGATCAGGGCGGCTCAGATCAGTCTCTGAGACAGTTGGTGTGGTAAGACTAAATCCATAAAGCTTTCATTGCATCTGACATTCTGCACCATTCATCTGCTTTAACCAAGCCTCTCTCCCAATTGTCAGAAGGGTAAATCTGGGGTAAATCTCCTGGATAATCATGTAGCATGTACTGTAGCAAGAAGAAAGATTTAGTGACAAAACATGGAGAGAAGAAGACAGACGGACTGAATCAAAGAGCAGCATATGCAGCGAGAGATCAGAAAGAGTAAGAGAGACTAATTCACCCAGATGAGCCAGAGGGGGATCAAGAGAGTCATGATAAACTGCTAGAAAGTACCTCAAACTTTAAAACAACTTGACTTACAGAGAAAAAGGTTGTTTATATGGTAAAATGTTCTGGTACTCACTCAGATTTTGATGATGCAGCGTTTTGCTTCCCCTGACATCAAAGAAAACAAGAGCAGCTGTCAGGCGGTAAATTATGGCTGCTAACAGTTTATGACATGAGTGGGAGGAAAGGAAGAGCGGGATGAGGAGAGAAAGCTAAAACAGGATTTCTGTACTTCAGGCTTTTGATTTGTGGCAGCGAGCTGAAGGCAGTCAGGAGGAGAGAGGAGAGAAAAGGGAAGGGATTTAGGATAGAGGGAGAACGAGATAACGAAAGAGTGACAGGTACATTTAAAGGATGGGAAGAGAGGAGGAAGGGATGAGAAACATTTAGGGAGAATAAGGTGACGAGAGAGCATATACAGTAATTATCTAAGTAAGTCTTAAAAGAACAAAAAATCTGTTGGGACAGATGGTTTCTGATGCCTTCTAGCAACAGCACATTTCTTCAGTGATCTGAAAGTGTAAGTGCGTAAGAGTAAGCAGTGATCAAAAGTGGCTGAAGCGACGAAGAAAACCACCAGAAACCAAAGCTTTATCAACAGAGAACCGCAACATAGCACTGCACACGTTGATAGATGAGTTATATCTCATGAACTGAAAAGGCATCACCAACGTTTTAGAAAAGGATACATTTTGCTTCAACTTTAAGCACTGACTTAGTACTATAACTTTTGCACTGTTTGCATTTCTGAATGAGTGTGTTGTGCCTATTGATTACAGTCTTATTTCACTAGTTTGTAAATAATCAGACCAGAAATAATTTCATTGTGAAGAAAAATTACAAAACCAACCAGTCCTTTTATTTAACTTTTGCATCTGTGTTGTGTTTTTGATATATACATATATATATAAAGTTGCAGGTGCCTCTGTTCCATTATATATATGTATATATATTATATGTTATTTTACTTGTATCTGAATATGCGTTGTTCTGTGTCTTACCCTCAGGTGAAAGTGATGGTGCGTGTGTGTCCAGTGTCTCAATCGGACGCAGCTGAGTCCAGTTCCTTCCTTAAGGTGGATCCCAGGAAGAAACAAATCACCATCATGGACCCTTCAGCCAATCAGACACAAAGCGCTGCCTCACAGAAAAAGGCGGGAGCCAATCAGGTCCCTCCAAAGATGTTCACCTTTGATGCAGCGTTTCCTCCTGATGCATCACAGGTAAGAGAAAAGATTGTGAGTTTAGAAAACAAATAGAACTTGGATGTGACTTTTTTAATACAAAATCTTTCATGGCAACACACTGAAAGACAATGTTTTATACGATATACACAAAAAGCTGGACTTATGCCACACATTGATGTCATTGTAAATGAGTCAGGTGTTGGAAAAAGATGTTGATGTTTCTCTTCCACTCTTAATGCTAAGCTAAGCTAACTGTCAAATAAGCATATTTCCTGAAATGTCAAACTATCCCGGTAGATTTAATCAAAAAATGTAAAATGAGTTAAACACAGTTTGATTAATTGTAGTGTATGTGGTGTAACTAAAATGCCAGCAAGGGAAGTGACTTGTATGCTTCCCCATTCTGCCGACTGAGTGTTAATTCTTAATGCAGCGTTAACGACACTAATGAGGAACACACCCATAATCTACAGTACTTGTTTTTTAATCTATTTCTAGACTCAAATGTAAACACCCTCTGCAGCTCCCACAAATAAATCCTCTTAACACTGCTCTAACGGGCCAAGTGTATTCAGGTAGTTCTGCTTTTCTTGACCCTCGTCCTTCATCTCTCTCTCTATCTGCCTGTTGCTAGGCGGAGGTGTGTGCAGGAACAGTTGCCGAGGTGATTCAGTCGGTGGTGAACGGGGCAGATGGCTGCGTCTTCTGCTTTGGACACTCCAAGCTGGGTAACGCTCACACACACGCACGCAGACTACAAAATCAGAGCGCGTGTGGCTCGTGAGTCATCTTTAGTGTGTGTGTGTCAGTCTTTCACTCGGCCGTCTCTCCACTGGCTCTCATCTATCAGAGAGAGAAAGAGTAGGATTAGTGTCTGCTAAAGCTGAAAGCATTCTCAGTCTGCTCTGTCTGTGTTTCTGTCTCCTCCTCTCTCTCTCTAATCCTTCTGAAGCTGTCTTAAAAAGGGTCAGAACCCCTTACTGCACACTGTAACATGCCTGAACCCACACACATGCACTGGCACAAAGACCCACCACACACACAAAGACAGAGATGTTCTTCAACCCTCGGTCAGCCCCTGTTGTGTTTATCCCTGAACATGCAAGCAGCATTACCCTTCTTGGCTTGTGATCTTCATACAGCATGTTGGAGTTTCTCAGTCCCCTTGAACTGCTGGCAAAGGACGAAAGCAGAGAATTTAAATGCTGCAGTTCAGCAGGGAAAACGTCTGTGTTAATGGCTGAGCCATGGAACAAACTGTAATGGATTTCTATGTAAAAACCAACATGCACTGTGTTTCCGTGTTGTGCTGCGGGGACTTGATCCCTTGTCAAATCTGTTGTAAAAGTAAAGTCATTTATAAATGTGTTATGAATTAGCATTTTAGTAGTTAGTAGGGATGCCAGGGTGAGCACATTTTCCCACTGGTTAATAAACTTGTGGCAACAGCGGTGTGACCGATTACACCAGACATTTTACAAGAAAAGATATACATCTATGACGCTCAATATCTGTAGACAATTTTAAATCCAAAATATTGCCAAATAGGGGCTTTTTGCTTCTTGCTTTGACACCAAATACTCAGCCATTGTGTTGTCGGTCGACTTTTTTCTCGACTCTGCTGCTGTATGAAGCAGACACTCTCCGTTCATAACTGTAGCATAAACTACTTATTACATGCTTACTATTTTACAAATTTGTGTTTTTTTATTTGATGAACGTGGGCGATGATATGCGAAATGAACAAAATCTATGTTTTTGTGTGTAATCTCTGTATTCCTGAACACTGTGTAACACCGACTACTGCGGCTAGCCTAGCAGTTGGTATTATTTATTATTTGGTTGTATTTATGTCATTTTTGCTGTCATTGCCATCGGTTACGATAACTCGAGATAACGAAACATGAGTTAGACAATCAGAGAGGCTGTAAAAATAAAAGATAGCAGTTTAGACAGATTAGATAACACCTCAGTTTTACCTCCAAATAAAGCGTTGTATATTCTAAACCATTTAACTTGGAGGTAAAACTGAAAGTAAAGTGAAAGCAAAGTGTCACGTGATACTGCAATACGTAATGCAGCCATACTACAAAATCATCACTGTTCCTGGGGGCTTAGTACACGCTAATAAAAAGGCATAAAACACACCCGTAATGTCGGTTACAAGCCCTCATTGCACAAGAAATCCATGACTGCACACAACGGCAGGCACGTTAAGTCAAAGTTTAACTAGGAACAAGAAAGATGGCCACGTATAAAAATAATAAGACCTAAGTTGTAATAAATCAGGATTTGTGTTTCCTGCCCACTTCTCTCTCAAAAAGGCCCATGAAGGACAGATCAAACAACCAGATGCACATATAATCACCACAGCTCTCCCAGGACACTAAGCCAACACGGTGTACACATCAGACAGCCGGTCTAGATTAATGTTTCGCATCTTTCACCATGTTTACATGTTTTCATTCAGCTTTCAACTATTGACTCATGGAAATGACGATGATGAAGATTCATAGTGTATAATACTGTGACACCAACCAATATGTCCAGAAACAGTCCTCTTATTGTCAGTATTTGAATGTGTTGAATGATAGGCATAACTGCGTGTTCTGGCTTTAATACGGCAAGTGATTTTATTTGATCCATCAAAGAGAGTTTGCTCTTTCAATCAATTTTACTGTTATATTAATGCTGTGGAGCGGCTCTAACGTTGCTGGTTTCAGTTTGAATGGCTGCTGCGGTAACAGCAGATGAGATAATTCTTCTCGATATAGCTCACCTAAGGCCATGGATCTGAATGAGGCTGCATCACGGCATTACCTTTTTCCTAATTAAAACGCGGAAAGTCACATAAGGAGCATTTATCTTCGGCCCTGTGGCCCCTTAGCTGTAGACATGGGTACTCAGAAACACTCAAGTCCACTCATGCACACACACATGCACAAAGAGTAACAAGGTTTTCATTGAATAGGGCGATACTGAAATAAATGGATGATCTTCAGCAATGTAATTGAATCCGCTTTGAGTCACGTCTGATGGTGGTATCAGTTATTGGATTATTGGCTTAGGATGGATCATCTTTTAGTAATGATGAGTGTGTGTGTGTGTATGTGTCTAAGCTCCTGTGTGCATGTCTTTGAACTGAGGATACAGTGCTGCCTTCTTCTCTCACTCTTTTTTTTTTAACCCTGTTCCCTTTCTTTCTGACAGCATCAGCAGCTCTGCTTCATGAGACCAATTACCGGGGGTATACATCAACTACACATACATGGACACACACAGCTCTACTGCCTGTAGCGTACAGTCACTCTGTGGCAGTGTTGTGTTAGTCAGTGCAGCAGTAATCTATCTGACCATATCTTGACAGCCTTGCCATACACTCACATAGATGTGTAATGTAAGACTCTCACACAGAGGGCTGTTCAAGTGCTCCGTGGTTATGGTGAGGACTGAGGGAGGTCATCTGATTTGATAAATAAAAGAAATGAACTCGAATGAACAGTTAACTCAAAGTAAATGACCCAATGTTGCTTTAAACAAGTCGTATGGTACAGCTGATTACAGAATGTAATGTATTCTTTCACAGTATTTTGAGGTTTTTTCTAGTCTCAGCATTGTGCCTTTGAGAACCATGAGAGGTTTCATTCCCACACCGTATAAACCAGTATTTCGCCTCTAGTTTTTCAAACATTTTTGTGACAAATCTCGAAATGCATCTTTGTTTTGACAGTAAGTCTTGACGCCCCTGGAAACATTGAGGGGGAACAATGTCAAATTGCAGTGTAGCTGACAACCACCTCTCCATGCTATCTCTGAACAAATCTGAACACATTTCTCTACCCTGCATCACACGAGTCAGACTTTTGATGTCCTCTGTTTTTGTGTAAATGTTCATGTCAGTGTGATTGTTAAGTGTGACATATGGCTTTGTTTAAGTGTGTGTTTGATCTGCTACTCCTGGCAGTCAAAGCAGGTGTATGTGTGTGTGTGGGGCTCCTGTCATCTTGTGGCCCACAGGGACAGATCTGGAGGCTCCGTGTGCACATGCATGTTCAGGCACTCAAACACACATATTTCACACACACACACACACACACACACACACACACACACACACACACACAAAGCACTTCTCCCCCCTGCTAGTCTTTCTTGAAGATGTTCTTTTTGATATATCCCTCTTTATCTGTTTATCTGTTTGGTCTTTCTGTCGGTCTCTTCCAGGTAAATCCTACACCATGATTGGCCATGATGACTCTCTTCAGACTCTGGGTATAATCCCCTGTGCCATCTCCTGGTTGTTTAAGCTCATCAATGAGAGGAAGGAGAAAACAGGAGCACGCTTCTCTGTCCGCGTCTCTGCAGTCGAGGTCAGTGTTACTGGCGAGACCTCAATTTCAAACATTCCTTGCAGACTTTAACAGGTACCATTACTGATACAGACATTTAGGAAAGGAGAAGACTAACAGTCTCTTTGCTAAGTGGTGGTGGCAGTAGTTTCTAGTGCTGGCAGTGTCGTATCAATTGCCTAAAACTGTAATATTTACTATTGACTTGCCATCACAAGTAATAAATTCTCTCTGATAAGGTTTCAATAAAGGCTGGATTCTCCCTTTACAATTAGTGTGACAAGATTTTGTGAAAGATCAATTTGGGGAAGGATTTTGTCTGATAATAAAAGACAATATGGTGACTACTATTACTCAACAATTGTGTGTGTGTGTGTGTGTGTGTGTAGGTTTGGGGAAAAGAGGAGAACCTTAAGGATTTGCTGTCTGAAGTAGCCACAGGAAGCTTACAGGATGGACAGTCACCTGGCGTCTACCTGTGTGAAGACCCCATCTGTGGCATGCAGGTAAGGACACAAACACACACACACACTTCTGTTTAAACAGACTGCAGCTAACGGTCGTATTTGTTTATATAATGTGACTGCTGTATATTAAATCCTGTGTGTATGAACAGCCTCTGGCCTTGTATCAATATGCTTTACAGTTGGTTTCTTTAGCCTCAGACAGTTAGCTGTGGGATGTGCATGTTTGTTCACTCTCACCTTGGGGCAGCAGATACAGTATGAAAGCTTTAGTATTCTATTCTCTTATAAAAACACAGAAATAGCTTTGTCTGGCTTAGTCAGAATCAAAGGAGAACAATGTCAAGTGCAAAACTCTTGATGACATGAACAAAAAAAATTGAAAAATAACTAGAAAATAATTATTTTTCTATGATAATATTCAAGCTTTTTAAAAAATGTTTTAATTGACTTTGCTTAAACTGACACTTTATTAATTTATTAAATGCTTTATAATCCACTTTGATGAGCGTGATTAAGGCAACAAAGGCCTTCAATCTAATCACCATTATAATTAGTGTTATCATCGTCGTTCATTTTAAAGTAGTAACTGCATACAGATATTGTGTGTATGTAGAAGAGCGCTAAAAACAACTGAGTGACAGAGGGTGAACTAGTGTGTGTGTGTGTGGCTGCAATTTTATGTTTATAGGATTATAGGGTTTGATACAAGAACATGAGTGTAATCCTTAACTAATCTGACATAATCTCATCAGTAATGATATCCTGCAGTACCTCCCCCCCACCCCCCACCCCCCACCTCTCCCTCTCTCATTTTCATTAGAAAATGCTTTATTTGAACATGCCAATCATGCAGAATCCTCATAGTACACAATATTATCAGTGTTTGGAATTGTAATTGTTAGGCAAACTGAGCCTCAGCTAAGATTAAATGGTACCTTCTCTCTTGTCTGGCTCTTGGTCCTTCTTTATATTCACACATTTCTTCCTCCTCCCACACATTTCCCAGCTCCAGAACCAGTCTGAACTGCGTGCTCCGACCCCAGAGAAGGCAGCCTGGTTTCTAGATGCAGCCATAGCAGCTCGCCACAGTAGCCAACGGCCCAATACCACCGAAGAAGAACACAGGAACTCACACATGCTGTTTACGTTACACATATACCAGTATCGCATGGAAAAGACAGGCAAAGGAGGGAGTAAGTACTGTTTGTTCTATGGAATTATCAACATTAATACTGAACAACAAACAAACAAACAGCTACTTCTCCTGCTGCAGAAACAACACTATTATCACTGTCGTTATCACACCACACGTTGCTTGCTGTGAGTCCTACACCTGGTAATCATATAAGAATAAAAGCAGCCGCAGGCATGCTGTTTACCGTTGAAATATTGCTTTGCCACATGGAAGACAGAACAAGGAATGAGTGTACACGACCATGATAGATAGATCAATGCATTCATCTATAGTCGCTACAGTTAAAGAGGGAATGTGAGCATCATAATCCTTGACAGAGTTGTGCAAACACCTGTCACAGACTGTGTCATCCTGATGTAGATTCTTTGTTTGGGTTAATTCAGTCATATCACACATGCCCTCATGTCGACAACATGGTGTGTGTGACGAAGAGAGACTGTAACAGATGTCTGACAAAAATATCAATGCTAATCATCACTTTCAGTGCTTGCATGTGAGAGAATAAGGCAGAAATGTGTTTGTGTGTGTGTGTGTGTGTGTGTGTGTGTGTGTGTGTGTGTATAACCACATGCAAAATGAGGATGCTAGAGAATGACATTATCAACTCGTCTTCAGCTATGTTCGGCTCACACAATTATGATTCTTATGATGTCTCTTTTGAGGGGTACGTTCAATAGATGACATACTCTAACTGTACACAATAAATTGTTTGTTTGTTGATGATATAGTTCAATTGTTTAACATCTTCCCTTCAAAAATCAATCAATCTATTTATTGAGCACCTTTTAAAAGCTCATCAGAATTGAACTTTTACTACATAAATCCGAGACCGAAAGACAAATTTGTTTTTTAAATTGAATGGTGGTTTGGCCTCTACTCCAGGGGTTTTTGAAGTCTGAGACTGTGAGCCTACCCTCAGACAAAGCTTGGAAAAAGGTCCTCCCTCACCCCCCTTAGTTTACTTGCTTAGTTCTGATCAATTCCTGAATTCCTAGGGAACACGATTATGTTATTTGAGCCCATAGACACTCAACAATTGAGCCAAGATAGCCTAATACTGCTGTTTGACATAACTTCTGACTACACCAAACACATTAAGACAGGTCTGTCCTAAGGCATTTATTTGTTTCTGATTGGTAAAGTAGAAAAAAAAACAGTAGATTTCCCCAAAACAACTGTATATGTGAACTCTTTCACCAAATCACACACATTTAGGCAATTCTACGTGATCTTCTTTTAACTAATGCAATCATTTTTGTAATATGAAACTAAAACCGTTTGCAGCCCCCCTGTGGAGGCACGCCTCTGTTCTATTGCTTTTCATTTCACCCACTGTCTTATATCTGTACGCCTCCCCATCCTCTGTCTTACCTCCTCCATGTTTGACACATTTTCTCACTTTGCTAGTGTCAGGGGGTCGCAGTCGCCTCCACCTGTTAGACCTGGGCAGCTGTGATGTCAAATTACTTGGAGGAGTAGGAGGAGGAGGAGGAGGAGGAGGAGGAGGAGGTGGAGGTGGAGGAGGTGGAGGAGGTGGGAAAAGCAGAGAGAACTCCTCACCCAGCTCGGCCCCTCTGTGCCTTTCTCTATCTGCCCTCGGCAACGTGATCCTGGCCCTGGTCAATGGGAGCAAGCACATCCCATACAAGTAAGATGCTGTGTGCAAGTGTGCGTATGTGTGAGGAGAGTAGAAGAGGAAGAAGGTGCTTGGAATTCAAGGAGAATAAATTGAGGTAGAAAAAATATATGAAGTTTGCAATTTGGAGAAAACGTGTGCAGAGGAGTGAAGGGTGAAAGGAAGAGGAAAGCAGGATGTTTTGGAGCTGGAGGACAGGGAAGCAGATGAGAGATCGCTTAAGTTGATTCAGGTTTTGGGGACTTAATGTTATAAACAACAACAGCTGCTGTTACATATTCATCACATTCATTTTGCTGGTTAACTGACTGGCAACGAGAGCAAAGGAGAAAGAGAGGAGAGAAAGCACAGACAGAGACTGTAGCCAGACGTAAACAGTAATAAAATAAAACAGGGGGGGGGGGGATCATAATTGCTGTAGTAATATTTACCGTGCAGTATATAGTATGTACAGTACATGGACCAAACTGTAAATGTCAGCATTTTACTTGCTCTTCCACTCTCCTTTAGGGCTTTTTAGCTTCTTAATTTAATCACCAGCTTTTACATTTACATTGCAAAACAACCTACTACTTAACACTAAAGCTGCGAGCAAAGCTGAGTCGAGTTTGGCTCTGGTGACTCAGACTGTGTGCGTGTTACTGCCGCTTCTCTAGAACGAAGGATCAACCTAACTAACACCACAGAATCACAAATCACTGAAGAAAGGTTGATGTAGACGGGTGGGGTGTGTCACTGCAGTGCTACAGTCAGCAGGATATGTAAGACTAGCTAATAGCTATTAATTCAAATATTTGGCTTGCTGCCTTTTCGAGAAGCAAGTAGCCATTAGCTCAATTATCTTCTTCGTGGGAATATAAGAGAAATATGGGTCAGCGTTGTCATGCAGCACACACATTTGAAGTTAGCTAGCAGTGTCAGCGTTGAGCAGAGCCGGGCTGTACTGCACAGTGGAAATGTGGCATATGTTTCATCATCTGGGGATTATGAATTTACAGAATTTAGATCCATTTAATAGTTGTTGAGATATTTCAGTCTGGACCAAACAAATGGACCGACCCACTGACCAACTGACTGAGTATTTCCTGTGATGCAACAACATTGGAAAAAAAGTTTTACTAAATCCAGTTTGAGTCCAATAATTCTGCTGCATTTATTTCATCACAGTTAAAGACTGATCTCTTTTGGGATAGGGTCCCATCCTGCTCTTATAATCCCATTATTGTTGCAGTACTGTTGCTAGGTAACCCGTGATTCTGTCCCAGTTGATCAGTAGACATTTTCGTGCGTGTTTGTAGCTTCCCGGTTCAAGAAAAAAGTGCAGACAGTTGTCTGTAACCACAAAATCAACACTTTGGCTCTTGCCCAGACTTAAATCCAAGCGTCTCAGCATGATGCCAGACAGACAACATTTCAGCCACAACATGCTCAGGGAGATTTCAAGGCTCTTCTCACATCCACTAAACATCAACCTTTCTCATCAGGGACTCTCTACAGCTCCATGTCCAAAATCAGACCACTACCATCTGGTTTGCTGTATCTCTCTCCTGGCAAAGTGCCCGTTCACTCATACAGCTCCCTAATGTTTTCCACTAACACCCCCACTCCTGTAGCGTCTGGAGTCTCTCTGACATACAAGACACTCCAGGGACACAGTCGGTTGTCCTCCAATATCCCGTTTGATCATTGCAATGGCTAATGTTATTAAATATTAAATAAGCATATAGAAATTCCAGCACACTTCAAGTCTAGATTGTCTTAATTTATTCACTCAGTCATACGTAAGTACAAATCTGTGAGTGAAATGTGGCTTATTCAGGTGTGCTCCTTATATAATATAATATAATATAATATGATATAATATAATATAATATTAGCTTGTTGTATTAATGGCGATCTAGGAATTTCATTATTGATGCATTTTAATCATAGAGAGCATCATGTTACGCACACAAAAAAAAAAGGTAATAAATCTAGCACGGGCTGAGAGTTAAGATCCAACCCCAGCACTTGAATTAACATGCAAATGAATACTTCATGAGTCATGAATTTACCTACATTAATCTCATGTAAATTTAGAGATATATAGAGGGACAGAGAAGAGGGTTTAGTGAAGCCTGAGGCAGCAAACAGAGAAAGAAAAAAAGAGAGGAGAGGAGTGGAGTAGAGCATCGCTGAGAAAGAGGAGGTCAAGATCGGAGTGTATACATACTTGCGTGTGTATCTGTGTGTGTGCATGTGAATGTACACATATGTGTGTGAGACATGCCTGCAGGCTGTGATTTTAGAAAAGAGGGACAGCAGCGTGAGGCATTGGGCCACAGAGGAGCTTTCTTCACTGTCAGCCTGCAGGCCTTCACACACACACACACACACACACACACACACGCACACACACACACACACACACACACACACACACACACAATTCTATGAATGATTGCAGTCGCCCACCCAGGAGAAAATCTTTTCTTAAACACACAGCCTACTTTTACTCTTCCATCTGCTAGCATAATCTCTCTGGGAGATAGATCATCTCCCAATATTAGACTACATAAAATCCTGAGTACTTTTTCTTTTAGACTGTGTTAGCTTTAGCCAGGAATAGCAACCTTTCATGCTTTTAAGCAGCATTGATCAATGTACATAATTAATAGCGAGCATTCACTTTGCATTTTTGAATCTTTTAGCTTTATTTATACGAATATGTTAGCCTAGTGTTTTCTCATAATTACATAGACTATAACCAAGAAGAATTTTAATAATCCTTTTGTCAAATGTCAGACGCATGGGGCTGTATGTTGGAAAATCGACCAGTTTTGTCACATGTTTGATTGACTGTGTGCATTTCCAAAGTGTCTTCAGTGCTCACATCTCGGCATATGTGTGTTACTAGGGACAGCAAGCTGACCATGTTGCTAAGGGAGTCGCTAGGCAACATGAACTGCCGGACCACCATGATTGCTCACATCTCTGCCTCACCCAGAGATTTCTCAGAAACCCTTTCCACCATCCAGATTGCTTCCCGCGTCCTCCGCATGAAAAAGAAGAAAACTAAAGTCACAGTGGTGAGTTTTAATCAAACCTAATGCTCATTCAAATTGGGAGATATTGTCTCTTAATCTCATAAAAGCAAAACTTTGGGTACATTAAATTCAAGATAAAGACAACTACAGTGACTGGTAAGATGCCTTGAACAGATGTCAATCTTACAATTAAACAAACATCCTGCTCATAATCTTGATATTGCACTGCATAATGTTTTATTTCAGGAGTTACATGGCATCATCTCCTCTCCCTTTCCATCACACGTACTACATTTGCTCGTAGTGCTGCAGACACCCTCACTCACTATTTCAAAATTGTTCAGCTGAAGAAAAAGCGGTGAAGGTTTAAGAGCTCTAAAAATAAAACTGAAGTCAGTTCATACCTTAAAGTGCCAATCTGTGATAGAAACAGGAATAGTTGAATTAAATTAAATCTGTTACTCAGTGCATGTCGAGGATCTGTATGGATACCATCCTTTTCTCTCTCTTCTCCATCTTTCCCGTCTTTCTTCAGTGTGAACTGTCACATCTGCTCTGCAGATCTAAAAATGGTATATTTTCTCTCTCGCCACCTCCTCTGCCTCCTCCTTGCCTGTCCCAACCCCTTTCTCAGCAGTACACGTCCAGCTCCTCTGGAGGAGAGAGCTCCTGCGAGGAGGGTCGCATGCGTCGTCCGACCCACTTGCGACCTTTCCATCACCGTGGTGATAGCGACTCTGACCTTCCATTGCTGCGACTGTCCAGTGACCCTGATGAGTATTCGAGCAGCGAGCAGTCATGTGACACGGTGATCTATGTGGGTCCGAATGGGGCCGCGGTGTCAGATAGAGAGCTGACGGACAACGAGGGACCGCCAGAATTTGTACCAATTATTCCCGCTTTGCTTCGAGGAAAAACGTCAGAGCAGCATCAAACACAAAGTCAAAGTCAGGCAGCTGGAGCCCAAAACAAGGTCATTTAAATACATTTACATTTAGAGTCTAGACAATCAGCAGTAATCAGAAAAATGTTTGTTGCAAAGAAACATGAGATGACTCACGTCTCTGGGATTTTTGCTCAAACAGGTGCAGCCTCAGCCAGAGGATCAACCCAGTGGCCTTCCTCAGCCTCTGCCTCAGTCCTCTCAGTCACTGCTTGGGCAGCCATTGGCCCCTGTCCCAGAGGAAGGAGCCGAGTGCCTGAAGTGCAACACATTTGCTGAGCTGCAGGAGAGGCTGGACTGCATTGATGGCAGCGAGGAGGTAGGAAGAGTTTTCTGTTATTATTAAAAGAAAAACAACAACTAAATATACCAGAGAAGAGAAAGAGATGCTGTTTTGAAGTTTGACAGGCTGTTTGACAAGTTTAAAACTTCTTTTCAAATGGGGGGAAAAAGGGTTTAGTCTGTATTTGCTTAATATTTTCTGCATGTATCTTCGGAACCCTTTGCATTTTCCTGTCCCATTACATAAACACACGCTTCCAATTGTGTTACAAAATAATGCATTTGAAAAAGCATTACATTATTATTTTTTGCACTCTTATTTTGAAATCAAGGCGACCTAAGTGATGAGCATTTACTTTGTCAACAATCAACTCAAACTATCTCAGATATTCCGATATGAACAAGTGAGCATTTCTCATCTTTTTTTTGTCCCTTTGCTCAGGTGGCAAAGTTCCCCTTCGAGGAGGTTTCAGCGAGCAAACAAGGTGCAAAACAAGAGCCATGTCCATCCTCAGCCGTCCCAACATCAGCTCCCTCTGCTCCTGGCTCTGCTGCTGTGTTGGATACAGAAAACAAAACAGGTTAATTCATCGATTGCATATACTGTATATACATTTTTGATGAAACAAAACTTGCTTTGAAGTTTTTTGTAAAAAAGTGTGAAAATTGTACTTCCATAATTCAGCATCAACTTAAGTCCCATTTTACAGTTCTTGTAACCTTTGGAAGGGGATTTTGGAAAAACATTGTTGTGTCCAACATCCCACAGGCTCTGCATGTGCTGCAGGTGGTGCAGTGCAGTTCTCCTCCTCGACAGTAGCAGCTTCCAGGAGGAGGACCAATGACCAGCAGCTGCAGGATATCAAGGAGGTGGTGGAGGAGGCAGAGCTGGCCCAGACCATGATCCACAGCCTGGCTCAGAGTTCTAGTTCCCCCATAGTAACAAGTACCAGGAGCGTCACAGGAAGCAGCTGCATCACCTCTCACTCCCTGCAGAGGGCCAAGAGCTGCCTGCATGACAGGTGAGGAACAGTGGTATTGTATGAATTGTGCGGATCTTATTTAGGGGTAGTACTTTTCCTTACAGGTGGTGCTATCAGCCATTGGAAATTATTTGAGTTTAATTTCTGTCTCCTGTATTTTGTCTCTGAACAGCCATGAGAGTCTGAATATGGGCAGTAACACTGATGGGAAGGCACGGCCATTAGGATCACCACGCCTTGGCATCGCCAGCCTGACCAAAACCTCAGACTACAGGTGAAGTACAAAGACATACTGCACGGGCAATAGTGTTGACTGTGGACTTCAGTTTGAATTGCAAACAACATTTGGAAGATGTCTAAAAAACCTTAACATTAAATATTTACTAACTGGAATTTCTTGCTGACGTTTTTATTATTCCTAAATGAAACCGTGAGCAGCAACAAAGGAGTTGCATATGTGTGCTAATAAACAGTCTAGAACGCACCAAAGACCAGCTAATGTTTGATCCTTGTATTCCTCCCCAGGCCTCCGTCCTCCCCGTCCCAGCGCTGTAAAGTGTACACCCAGAAAGGCGTGATGCCAGCAACGCCCCCTCTGTCCTCATACACTCTGGCTCAGGACGGCCAGGGCCCAGAAGCTTTGACCTCAGACAGTATGCATCTTTCCAGTACTTCATTAGGTCTTAATAATGAATAAATGGTCTGTTAATCGGTGTCCTTATGCGCATCTCCCTCGTGCAGGTACACACATTTACATAAATAAAATGTAGTCGCGTACTAAGTCACTTGTGCAAAACACGGCTTATCATAATAACCAGAGGTTCCAAATTAGCATCATAGTTTGAAGCCAATTTTCTTGTATTCTGCACTTGGAAAACAAAATTAATTATGGTGCCAAATGTGTGTTTCTGATTCTGCAGACAGTCTGGCTGCAGACAGCGGCCGATCTTCCACAGAGTCTCTGCTGTCCAGGACTTCTCCGGTGGGCATGAGCCCACAAGTCCGAGAGCCAGCTCAGTGTCTGTCTGCCAGCCTGGGATCAGCTGAGACACTCTGTGACGATGATGTCCCACCGATCCCTCTGGACACACACAGGGATGGTGAGTGTCAATCCTATTTTTACACAAGGAGAGGGGGATGAGATGCAAAAATAGGATGAGTCATATGCAAAGAAAGAGACAAATATGAACGCTTTTGAAACGTTTAGACAAAGGTGGTTACATTGTCCTGACCTCCACTTTGCAGCGGCAGGGCCGGCAGTATCTGTTGGAACAGTTGGAACTCTCTTGCTTGGGGAGGATGAGCTGGTGTACGCTGTGGTCCCTGGAGGTGATGAGGACCTTGACGTTACAGCTCTCATGGACACTCGGGGCCTGACCTGCCGTCCAACAAGCATCATCAGCTTCAAAAGCGACTGCAGCTCCGTCACTGCCCTCGCCTCGGGCTCTCAATATGTCTGCGCCCCCAGCGGTACTGCTGAGGCTGGAGCTGTGGAGGATTATCACATGCCTGCAGGTCCTGCAACAACCTCAGGGGTGACAGACGTTGTTGCCATGGCAGAGGTTAGTGTGACTGACTCGCTTTGCATTTACAGCGACTAAGATCATTTGGCATTTGGATATGTGTCCTAAACTAAAGCTAATAAGAACCAAATACAGAACAATACCCACCATGATGGAGGTCTATAAACCAATCAATCAATCTCCAGGTAATTAAATGTCTACCTATCCAAGTTTAAATATTACATGTAGATTAAAATGACCGTATGATGCAGATTTATTTCACAAAATGCTTTACAGAATCAGGATGCATGACATTTAGTTTGCTGTGTTGATGAATCACTTTTATTTATTATCTTCAATTAGTCAACTAATCAATTTGTCAACTAATCAGTTAGTCGATTGACAGAAAAACAATCGGCAATCATTTTGATAATCAATTAATCTTTAAAGTAATTTTTCATGTAAAAATGACAGAAAAAGTGATTTTTGAAATATGGAGATTTCCTGCTTTTCTCTGTATATTATATATCATATTAAAGTGAATATCTTTGGGTTTTGAACTGACAACACAAGACATTTAAAGACATCACCTTGGACTGAAATGGACATTTTTCACTATTTTCTGACATTTTATTGACAATTAATCGAGAAAATATTCTGCACATTAATCAATATTGAAAAAAATCGTTAGTTGCCCTGTCTTCATTAATCCTTCATGTGACAAAATAATCTTTGGCTGTCTGAATTTCATCATACAATTCTAGGGCTTTTTTATACTACTTGACCAGTGCCTAAATATTATATTATGTAAATCACAGTTTTTTTTGGATTTCAAGATGTCATAACCAATTGATTTGTGTCCTGTTGTAGGAGGCCATGGCCAAGCTGCGGACAGAAGGTGAAGCCTTGGCCACAGTGATGTCTACCTGCGGTTCACCCATCTCCTCCTGGATGAGTGATCTGAGCGTGGGCAGTGAAGGTGACCAGTCTCTGCACAGCTTCAGTCAGTCCCAGAGCCAGCAAGGGGAGGCCCTGGCTGAACCTGAACCCAACCAGAGCCTTTCGTTCGGAGCGGAGGGGCTGGGTGGTTATGAAAGCTGTGGCAGCCCGAGAAGAGGCAGTCTGGAAGGAGAGGTGGTGCTGTCAGAAAACGGGAATGAAAAGGCAACTCCAACCAAAGACAGGCTGAGGAAACTTCCTCCCTCAATGGCTAAAACTAACATCCAAATTCTGGCAGGACCTGGTTACTTCTCTCCCTTCAAGACCACCATCAGTGTGCACCCATGTGTGGCCGTCAAACCCATGGTTATACAGGAACCAACCATCCTCTCTTCACCTACCAAGACCAGCTTAATGAAAGACCCAGGCAAATGTAATGCACCTCTCTTAGCTTCTATTTCCAGTGAGATGAGCTTTGAAGACCCCTGGTTGAAGCGTGGCATGGAGGAGGGGAGGTCCAGGGAGCTCGTGTGTGAAGTGAAGCCAGAGAAGAGGTACGTCGAGCTTCCAAAGAGCCAGGCTGCAGCTGCGACCGGAGACCTCAGGAGCTTCTGCAGAGAAGGTAACGTCAGGCCCATCTCCACACATTCACAACGGACCAATTATACTGTATTTATAGTTCATATTTTTACCGTTTACTGTTATTTTAATGTTAAGCAATGAAATGATAATTCATAATATTTACTAATTATTAGTAAGGCTATAACTTGTGTTATTTTATCATTAATTTGTGTAATATGAAATAATAATAATTATCTGGCCCCTCCATCTATGTAACGTTTATAGATGTTTTACAAACGGTTTCTTAAAGGTTTACAAATCATTTTGAAATCATTAACAAAAACTTTAAAAAGTTATAATGTGTGCAACTATAAACTGTTAAAATAACATAAACTATAGCATCACTAATACTTAGCTAACATTATTAATTATCATTTCATTGTGTGTTAACAGTAAAATAACTAATAACTAAAATGTTATTGTATATCAATTTACCATTTATTAATGATAGTTATTGTAAAGTGTTATTGCCATATATTTTAGTTGTATGACTACAAACAAATACTGCCTCAAAAAACAGCCAAGTATCTTCTGAGTCAATCAACTGCACTTCCATAATTAAGGCTACAAGAATGAATGTTTTTGTCGACTCATGGAGTTTGTTTTGCACCTGGCATTTCCTCAGAGCTCTGACTAGACTTCTGTTGATTTTGTGAAACTGTGGGAGCTCTGAGTAAGTGGAGGTACTTCCACCTGACAGAACATAGCATATATTTAAAAACATCTCAACTCTGGAAAGTAACTGTTTTTAAAATACTTCAGGCCAATCACCTGGCCAGTGGCCAGTCTGGGCCTGATGGTAAAAAATGTTGTTTCAAAATAAAAGATTTTCAGGATTAAGTCTATGTTCTTTCTTATTTGCTATTGTTCCATCACAGGTGGGGATCATGGCAGCTCTAGTTCAGGTGGCGAGGTTGTGTCATCTCCAGATTCCTTTAAGCGAGTGGGGGATGGCTGTGAGATGGTTGTTGCCCAGGGAGAATGCCTGACGAGCATCTACAGCCCAGATATCCACCGTACTGCCAGTCTTCCTCGCGGCTGGCACCGTCTCAACCGCCACGACGGCTTGGACATTGGACTTGAGTACCGCAATCTTGGCGTCACCACTTCAACTCCCTGCAGTCCCCGCGCCACACTTGACCGCCGGGGATCAACTGGGAAACAGGGCTTTTTCTCCCACAGGAAGGGGGGAATCCCACCTCTGCCACCGATAAGGAAGTCCAGCCTCGACCAGCGGAACAGGGCAGTCAGCCCTCTCCACCAACCCAGCCATGGAGTCTCATTACTGGGCAGCTCAGCAGATGATGCAGGGATCACCAGACAACGAGGCTCCAGCATAGACAGCAGCAGACTTTTCAGCGCCAAGTTGGAACAGCTTGCAAACAGAACCAACTCTCTGGGTCGGGTCCACAGCTCCCACAGTGGTTCCCACCACTACGACTGCTTCTCTCTGGAGAGAGGGGGGAGCCTGAGAGGGGGTGGAGGAGTGGTGAGGGGAGACAGCACAATGCCTCGTACTGGGCGAAGCCTCACCCGTGCTGGATCAGTATCTTCTCCTACTGGAAACACCGGCAGCCCCGGTTTCAGCGCCAGTCCCGGTCCAAGCAGCACTCCACAGTCACCCGCCAAAACCAGCGGCCAGTCAAAGATCTCAGCGGTCAGTAAGCTTCTGATGACCAGCAGCCCCAAGTCCAGGAGTCTGTCTGCATCCAGCACCAAGACTCTGAGCTTCTCCACCAAGTCTTTGAGCCAAGTTTCAAGCCAAGCTTCCAGCCGCAGCTCCAGCCTTCCTCCTAATGGAAAGGTAGGAAGGAATATGTCCTAACTGAAATGAATAAACACACTTCTAACACCTCTAAACTACATGACACAGCTCATCAGATTAGAAAAACCACACAGTTTTAACAACAACTGCTTCGCTTTTCAGTTTTACACAAGAAGCTCATTCATCAACAACTCAATGCAAATAATTCAAGCCATCATCGTCTCCGTTTGTCCTTCCATCCACCTAAACCTTTGATCCGTTTCCTCAGCCGCAGAGCTCAGTCCAGGGCCCTCCTCAGCAGCAGGGACCTTCCCCTGTATCCTGGTCTACCCAGTCTTTGAGCCGCAGTCGAGGGGGAAGCCTGGCTGCCAAGCTGCCTCTCCGGGCTGTCAACGGTCGAATCTCCGAGCTCCTCCAGGGAAGCGCAGGCTCCCGTTCCAGGAGTCATGCCCAGGGAGGAGGCACAGATCCAGTAGAGGAGAGAGGAGTTGGAGGGGCAAGGTTAGTCAGTTTTACTTTATTTAATGTTATATTTCAAGCATTTAGTAGGACATCCTAAGCAAAGACAATTACACCAAGTGCAAGATTTCTATAAATTGAGTTCATTACATGACAATAAATATGATGCCTAAGTACAGTAAGAGTTTTTAGGCAGCAGACACATTCATATGTTAAGTAAGAATTCCATCGATCGCAGAGCTGGAATAACAATTCCCTGAAGGTGCAAGCTGCAAAATCTGCAGGTAAACTTCCATCAGGGACGTCATTCACTCAGCTCTATTGTCAACTGTGAATTTAAATAATGCAAAATGCCATTAAAACAAATGAAAAAAATAATTTATTCATGGGTTAAACTCTTTTATCGTTTCCTGTTCTCAGTGGAGGCACAACTGGAGCAGGAAGTGCTGTTGGAGGTGGAGCTGGAGCTGGAGGTGGAGCTGGTGGTGGTGGTGGAGCTGGAGGTGTAAATGGAGGTGGCCAGGGAGAGGAGAAGGCAGCAGTGGTCCAAACGCTGCCCTCCCCCTACAGCAAGATCACAGCTCCCAGAAAACCCCACCGCTGCAGCAGCGGCCATGCCAGCGACAACAGGTATGATCTCAAGTTCACTGAGAAATGTCAAAGTATTAATTAGTCACAAAATACTTGCTGCTTAAAAAACGTTTTGTTTAGATTTGACCTTTAACTGTGATCTCATTCTGCCTCTAACAGCAGCGTACTGAGTGGCGAGCTCCCCCCGGCCATGGGCAAGACAGCCTTGTTTTACCACAGTGGAGGCAGCAGTGGCTACGAGAGCATGCTGAGAGACAGCAGCGAGAACACAGGAAGTACGTCCTCCGCTCAGGACTCCCTCAGTGAACACAGCTCAGCCACCACCTCCTCCAGACGGAGCTCCAAGAGCAGCAAGAAGAGCAGAAGCAACACAGGTCACAATTTAAACCTTTTTTGCTTTTTAAATATGAGTTTAATGACATTTCCTTTCCCTTAATTGGATTATGGAGTCTCATGGAGGGTGACAAGACAGGCATGTAACAGGGGATCGGCTTCTTACTTGATTATTAGAGGAGTACATTTGTCATTTGCCTTAATCAGTAGAGCTACAGCACCCCTTAATTTAGATATGACAAAGCTACGAGGGTAATCTAAATAACAAAAGAACAAATCAAAAGATTGAATAAATGATTGGTTTTGAATAAGTAGTGAACACAATCCCAATGTAAAATACAAAGATGAGCACTTTTATCTACTTTATCTTATTTTATGTTCTCAATATGTGGAGATTTGTCTGCCCACTTCCAGCATGCACACTTGGCTTTTCAAATATTCCTTGTGTTATGAAATATGTAGAGGTGAAAGCTTTGACAAAATATGATCAGAAATCACTAAAGCTTTAAAGAAAATAAAAAGAAAATACAAATAGAAAGCTATGAAATGAAGATTGAACTGATATAATTAGAAAGACCTCTATGAACGAGAATCCATTCTGGAGAAAGCAATGAACGGATCAGGGAAAAGTGAAGAAAGCTGTGGCTGCAGAAGGAGGTTGCAGGTAGGAAAGGTGACCCTGACCACCCATCTGTGAAATGGTAACAGGAATCTGCTGGTGTGGGCTGTAATGAATATATATTCACCAGAACAGCACACAGAGAGGCTGCTAATGTGCCCGCCATATTACACTCTACTGGTTAACCACGAGGATGGATATATGTATAAAATCAGATTGGACAGAGGCTGCACCTCCCGGTGTGTCTGTGATTATTAATTGAAATTGGAGTAACCCTTTCCATCCATGTGTGTAGGATGCAGCCTGGCCTCCTGCCACACCGTCTGGATACACTACAGTCTGGATTTACTCTCTCTTTCCTTTTACCCACAACTTATTCTGTGCTTCAAAGAGACTTTCCACCGTCAAACTGTCGCAAGAAGACAGAAGGATTACTCTGTTGTTGCACGTTTTCAAGATGCGTACAACAATTCTGTCCCAATTCAGGCAGACAGAATATGAAAAAAAAAAAAAGAAAGGACAGATGTGACACGGACTGAAGCGTCGTGTGAAGATATTAGAGCGACCGGAATTTGAATCACATCTCCAGCTGAGTCTGCCTTCGTGCTTGATTTCCATTAGATTGGATTCTCTAACACTCTCCCAAATGTTCGTCCATGTCCTCGTCTTTTTTCATCTACTCCTCTCTCCCTGCACCTTCTCCACCCTGCAGACCCTCATTCTTTCTCTGTCCTCTTATATTCCGCTTCCTACTGCGTAATGAAATACTAATGTTGCTGCTTGACCTTTCTGTGCCACAATGAGACTGAAAGGCAGCTGCGACCTTATTAAAATCATCTCTTTCCCTCCCCTCTCTCCCTCACACACACCCTATCTCTCAGTTCCTGGTGAATCTGATAACTCTCATTCCTACATGGCTGGCAATTTCTATGCAAAGCGTGTGTGCATGTATGAGTGTGTGTGGTCATTGTAGCGTAGTGGGCAGATTAGAGAGTGACCTGCTGCTCTTATCTGTGAGCTTCATGAACTGAGACTAAACTTTTTATCTCACTTCACACTCCATTATCTGATTCTAGTTCCCTTTCTGCTTTTTCAATCACTCAATACTTTTCTATTGTCCCGTCCTTTCTTCCTGCCTCCAGTGATTCATACATATCCATCTTTTTACTCTACTACCCATGATGTCTTTTCTCAGCATAAATAATTCAGCTTTTATATCCATGTCCTATCTTCCTGTATTGGTGCTGTAATGTAGTTCAGTAGCAGCAATAAAAGCCCACTGAGTATTAAGCTGAGCCATGCTAAAGCTGTTTGTATGGTGTAGCACACGTGTTTATGGTTGAAATGGGTGTTGTCAGTTAAAAGAAGGAGTTTTCCTAAAAGACTAGCCACTGACAAAATGCACAACTCACTACAACGCATCACTTTTACATTTTTATTTTTTTTTTGTCTCTTTTTACATGTATAGGGAAGTGTTGAAATAAGCATTGAAGAATACTCAATACATTAATAAGACAGTTGAAGAGCTACCGTTTATGTCACCAAATGTGTTTTTATGTCTGGAAACACTTTGCGATCATCTCTGGTGGGGTGTAAACACTATTCTTTTGTCCTCATCTAATTTGCTCTTTCAGGCCTCCAGCGTCGTCGTCTGATCCCGGCACTGACCTTGGACTCCACCTCCTCCTCGCCCTCTCACCGCTCCTCCAAACAGGCCATCACTTCCTCTTCTTCCTCCTCCTCCAGCCCAGGTGCATGCTGGGTAGATGGCCCACTGGGGCCCCCAACTCCCTCGAACCTCCGGGGTGCGACTGCAACGGCAGAAACCTTCGAGATCAAGGTGTACGAGATAGATGACGTCGAGCGACTGCAGAAGAGGAGGGACAAAGGAGGGAGCAAGGTGAGGGAGAGAACGGAGGCGGGCGAGGCATGGGTGAGAGGAGGGAAGGAGAGACAAGCCTGAGCTACACAGCAGCTGTGTCATGATAATGATGCACTTTAACAATTGGACCACGTTTAAGATTGTGGGCTTCAGTTTGTAAAGGGCTTCAAGTTTATCCGTCCTGAAGAAAACACAGAGAGAATGTTTCCAATCCCCTCTAAATATAATTAGTCACATAAAGTTTCCCCACAATGTTGTGGATGTCAGTAAGATGTTAGTTTAACCAGAGGCTGTTTTCACCAGCTGTACAAGAGGATGCGCCTTCCCACTATTTATTTGTGGGGCTAAACCTAACTTCATAAAATCCCAGTGTTTAATACCCAAAGGTAAAAAGGTAGCACACGCCCAGATCTTCAGGACAAAGTAGACTACTCTTAATTACACCAATTTATTCTGACCATGTCAAACAAACATGCCTAACATGACGTTTGGGCCTGGTTGCCCTCATCGAACCATCAGAGCTAAAGAAGGCTTGACTTTGTGAAAACACAAAGACAGCAGGTACAGATCAGATTACAATCCCCCAATCTCCACAAGTAAAAGAAACTCATTCACATACAGAAGGGCTAAAGTGAGGTCAAATGGTAAAAGTAGGCTAAGGAATGGGGGAAAGGAGGGAGAAAGATTAACAGTGTGCATTTGGATACAAGAGGGAGCAAAGACAGCAGGGAAGGGTTAAAGAAAGGAGAACGTGTGTGAGGAGAATACACTGTATGGTGGCAGGGTGAGGGAGAATGAGCAATGGATGTGCGGAGAGAATCAAAGAAGGTGGATAGCCAAAGAGCAGAGAAAGAGGCCCAGAGGGCAGCAGGCATATTGCTCTTGGTGTCAAAGAAGTTTATTTGATGAATAATAGGTGTGGGGGTCATTAAAAAAATAATACGTGTTCTGTTGGACACTGTTACTGGAGGAGGACGCTGCAGAAGAAAAGACAGAGGCGTCGGAAGCTGAAGGGTATGAGCTACTGTACTGTATGTGTAAAGAAGGATTTTCACAAAAGGAATGACTCAACATTAGCACTACCTTCTGTATGAATAGTGAGCTTTTCTTTTAAATAAATCTACATTTTATTCCCTCGGTGTCACTTCATTTGAAAGATTATTCCTTTTTATTATTCCCCAGATTTAGCAGAATACAGAACACAGAGTGGTACTGTGAAACTCGTGAAATTGTTGCACATTAATGCATGGTGCAGGTTTTTGTGTTTCAACTCTTAAACCTTTATGTATTCAGGGAAGGGAAAATGTGAGCTTTGGGAAAGAGGGTGAGAAAGAAAACCATGAAATATAGATTTTCCCTACAGCAGGCCGTAAGAAAGCCACTTAACCCCCGACTGCTCCAGTGAAGCTGCTCAGCACTCGACTGCGGTCACACTGAGGGTCGATGAGGTGTGAATGTATGCAACTATGTGAATGTTAAGCAGGCTGCTGCTCAAAGAGAGCCACATGCGTTTCACAACACACTCCTCCCGATTAATAAAGGTGAATAAAATCCATATCTACCTGTCCGTCCTCTCTCTGTGTGTCAGGAGGTGGTGTACGTCAGCGCCAAGCTCCGTCTGTTGGAAAACCGTCAGCAGAGAATCAGTGAAGTCAGAGCCAAGTACCAGGGTCTGAAGAAGGAGCTGGAACAAACCAAACAGTACCTGATGCTGGAGCCGCACAAATGGACCACTGAATGTAAGTAGGACTGTGTGTGTGTGTGTGTGTGTGTGTGTGTGTGTCTTCTACACTGCTGCTTCTCAACAGTATAGAAATGTGCTTTTATGAAACGATTGACTGGATATGATCCATATCATAAAACTACCAGGCCTATTGTCTCTAATGTCGTTGAAATTAAGTAGCATTCAAGTGTTCAGAGTGTAATGTAAGTTTCCTCCAATGGCTTCATTTTTGTTTGTTTGTTCGCTTAAAAAGGTTGAGTGTAACTGTTCACGCCTAGTCTTTATATCACGATCATTTACTGTCTAAAAAGAATGTCATTTCCAGCTGCAGATTAACACACAGTTGGAGCTCGAGGGAGTTATTTATGGCAGCAGGTGTGTGCGAGATCAAATCAAAAATAGTGCCCGTGTTCATTATAATGAAGAAATATGTCACGCAGTGGAACAGTGGGGCTCATTGATGTGAGGGAATAACACCAGGTGTTGGAGACACAATGTCAAGTAATCGTTTGGTTTTGGTGGCGATAAAAAAACAATACTCATCCTTAAAAAATGAGTTAGATACTCACAAAGTACATACAGTATAACAGTGTCATTTTTATATCTTTGACTTTCTGTCCATGCTCAGTTGAGCTACAGCAGGCCTACGAAGTGGACTCACTGGAGTATCTGGAAGCTCTGGAGTCAGTGACGGACAAACTGGAGACCAGAGTCAACTTCTGCAAAGCCCACCTCATGATGATCACCTGCTTCGACGTGTCCTCCAGACATCGGTAGACAGATGGAGGAATGGAGAGCTGGAGGACGGAGAGAGGCAGACACGCAGCCGGACGCAATTAGATGTCGACATTTGGACCCTTCAGCCCACCAATTAATCAAACACCTTTAGAAAAATATCTCCTGGATAGATGGAAGGAGGGATACGGGGATGGATTGAACACTTGACCCTGCATGTCATCCTTATGTCTCCTCCAGATGTAAGTAGGCAGAAGGACAGATGGACGCAGAGATGGAGGGGTGAAGAAATGGAGATATATAGAGATATTTAACAGGCCAACAGACAGATGAGTCCTTAGATTTTTTTTTGTTTTTCTTTCTTGGGGCTTGGAAAACAACCTCAGAACTGGGCCCAAAGAGGCAGACAAGAGACTCTGGGTCTGAAAAGAAACACAACATCTAGGAATGTATGGAGAGGAAAGGAGTCGAGAGAGGAAAAAAAACCTGCCATTTTTTAAACAAAGAAGGGTAAAGAAGAGGTGCCGGCGAGGAGAAGAACAATTTCTCATCTCCCATCGTTTTAGAAGAGCACTTTTTAAGAGTTGAGAGCCATTAGCTGTAAATACAGAGTGCTGACTGCAGCGTGGCCTGGTATTGTGGTGGAGTTGATAAAAGAGACTGACCAAGAGAAAGAAAAATGATTTAGATAAGTGCCTTGTGAACATTTCAACAATACCAATTTTATTTCTCTCTGAATTTGTGTACTTGCAGTAAGTATGGTGCTAGCATAGAAAAAAAGACCACAAGAAGACCAGTGTCCTTGGAAAATCTTTGAATTCATAGCCATTTCTGAATGTGATATTCTACTGTGGGTCAATGTTTCACTGTATCATAAACAAACTAATACTGTATGTTTGAATGGTCTTTGGTGAGATGACACTAAATTTTAACTGGATCCTTAGCTACAAAAAAAGTTAAAGAAGACCTACAGGACATGGGAGACAAACAAATGTTTCAAGGACCAAAAGAACCATTAGAAAAAGGAACAGGATTTTTCAAGGACACAGTGTAATGTGTGTTTAAACAAAAGAAAAAAAAAAAATGCAAGTTTCTTGTGTGGTTGTTTTTGACTTTACCCACAAACAGAGCATATCTGAATTTTGACCCTCTGGGGCTTACATACAGCATGTTCCCCCTGATACAGATGTGATGGCTTTTTCATGTTCACAAAGCAATGAAACGTCTGAGTCACACAGGAGAGGAAATGAAAATGTTTTTTCTCTGATGTAGTGTTAAGTACATCCATCGATTGACTTGGCAGACCGTCTGTTATTTGTATCCGTGTTGTTCTGCTCTATTCTAAAAGAAACTGAATGATTTGTCAATGTGTGTGTTTTATATTAAGGTATCCTTTTTTATTTGAGTGCAATGGGACCACGTAGAGACTGTGTATGATAGTAAGAGAATGGAAATAGGTTAAAGAGATATTTAAGAGTAAATTGTGAGGAAGGTACGGGATAGGCCCATTTTAAACAGTGTTAAAAGGTCCTTTATGGCCTGTATTATTGGAACAAAGTTGTGAATTTGAACTGGAAATACTTACTTGGGACTACAATTATGGTCACAAATGGGCTCTTTAAATAGTTCCAGTATGTCTTTTATGAAAAGGACACAGACAATATAAAAGAACAATAACAACAAATACATATATATATATATATATATATATATATATGTATAAAGGACTGAAAGGGAATAAAGAAAGAAAAGGATGATGACCAAATTAAGAGGCATAGATCTCTGCCTGGTTCCAGTTTTTATTTTTTTTGGACGGATAGCAACACTTAAGATTTGTTAATATTATTATCTACGGTGCTTGAGATGTTTATGATCTAAATGTTTGTACAAATATAAATATATGAAAGAGCCCGTTTCCCTCTGAAATACAGAACAATATCCTTCGAATGCTTCTTCTACATCGCTGCCATCACGTCTGTTTTTCATGACCCTCTCCCTCCGAATGCCTTTTGCCCAGCAGGCAAAGAGCATTCTGGGAGATCCCGTTTGTTGTCTGAGAGGTAAAAAGAGGAATAGACACTGATTGTAATGATATTGGTATGATTTGTCAAACGCGTCGTAGTGCTAAATGTATCTTTATCCTAAGAGAACAAACTCGGTTTCAATCTTTTCCAGTGGATTGAGAGAGAAACAGGAAATTACTTATTAATGTTTTGATCTTCTCGTGGCGGTCAATACAACACTCACTTATTTCATGTGGTGTACACCTGCAGTGACAACCATAAGATAATCTAGCGGGAAATTACCCAAGAAACTGAGTTGCTTTTTGACAGACTGGACCTAAGAAGCGTTTTCAGAGGAGTGAAGTAGCCCTGCGACCCCTCGGAGCGCCTCCTGTTTTTATCTCCCAGATCACCCCGCCAGTCATGAATGAAGGTTTATTTATTTGAGCTCCGGAGAGCAGAGTCGCTTACTAATGTTCTTATTTATTTACACCTTATGATCTTAAAAGTTACTATGCATTTAAGAAAAAATAACTGTACATACTTTGCTGAGCCCATGTCATATATAAATATAAATACTGTACACATATCATATATACGCTCATTTTTATTTTATATATTTTCTGTTGATTTTGTTTGCTCCTGTTGTTCCTGTTGGAGATTTTAATGGGTTTTGGGTTTCCTAAAACATTCACATCCAGGGTAGTTATGTGGTTCCAGAACAAAATGAAGTTCATTTTTTTACATGTGAAGAAGAAAACTGTTGTTTTTAGTGAAATGCCAGTATATTCTACAGTGTTAGCTACAGCTTTGTGTAATTAGCAGTGGATGTTTTGGGAACCCCAAGCTCTGGTTTAGCTAAATGGCCTCTACTTGTTTCCAGATTTAAGATGCTATGTGTGAGGTTCTGTCCTTGATGCGTCACTGCCAAATCTACTGTGGAATCGCTTTATAATTCTAGCAATAATTGTGACAAACGCCTGAGGTTTTAACGGCCCCACATTGTTTATAGCTTACGTAATAGTCGCCGTAAACCTTTCAGGAATAAAGGTTCCTTTCTTATCAGAGGCAACCGTGCTAAAAGGGACACACCCATTGTTCAGGTGCTTTTAATACAATTATTCACAAAATGGCATCTGTTAAATCAGGTTGTAGGAAAAAAAAACAAACAAGCACAGTCGAATGAACACATTGATGTACGTGCTGTTACGTGTTTTACTGGAGTGTTCGAGAATTATAATGTGTTATCTGGAAATCTGACACAAAGCATCTTTAAGTTCTTAAGCAGTATTGTGTGTTACAGTCTGGGTCAGACCACATTTTCCAGAAACAAATTGTATGCGTAGACAGTTGGAACATTTCCACACAACTGATTAAAACCAGTTTGCGTGTTAAAGTAGAGGGATGAGTTCATTCCTATGAGAATTACCCAGCGTTACGACACATGCTCAGCGCAAACCAGTGAATGTGAAGTGTCAGATTTTCACTGTGTGTGTGTCGTTTCCACGATTCAAGACTGCAATCATAATATCCTCTACAGATTTACTGTCTTTGAGAAATGTGGTCTGACACATTGTGTTGATGGAAGAGCAAGATGGAGGGATGTAAATAAAGAAATGTATTGAAAGAGTTTCACATCTATTATTCATTATTTGAAGGCAGAACGGTCAACAAAGTACCAGCCAGACATCCGGCATGCAGCCTGTCCCAGACACAATTAAATGCCCACATTTTGCATTATGATTCACACATTATAAATGTAAAAAATAAACTGGAAACATAGTTGGTAGGCAGCCAACGGAGGGCTCCATACATAGCGATATATAAGTATACATACACACATATATATATATATATATATATATATATATATATATATACACATATATGAATTTGTGATGATCCAGATATTTCTGCCAGATATGGCCGAATTCTGCGCTTTTGTCTTTTTGACAGAATTGGAGAAAAGACTGATCAGCTCAGAGAAACTTTGAGCTGCAGCCCCCGGAAAATATAATCCTGTGATGGATGCTAACGATTGACATAACTGTCACGTCACTTTTTCACAAGAATATTTTTTTAAATATTCCTTCCAAAATGACAAATCCAGGAAAAAATTAGCCCCAACTCTCTCACAAGGACTGCTGGTATGAATCATTAACACATAATGTTCTCGTTTGATCATGAATTTGAGCTAGCTTTTTCTAAAAGAGAAATATACTAGATCATTTTGGAAAATAATGTTCCACTCCCAAACCTCAAGGAAGTGTTGGGCTCTTACATTGTGTGCCTGTTACGTACCAGATATCAATTAGTTTCCACTGTGTGTGTGTGTGTGTGTGTGTGTGTGTGTGTGTGTGTGTGTGTGT
>CALSBV010012174.1:2836815-2849691 GCA_943590825.1 Bovichtus diacanthus | reverse complement strand
ACACACACACACACACACACACACACACACACACACACACACACACAGAATGACCGCTTACTTTGTATGTCAATAAATTTGAACTGAGAAAAATAGGGTTATTTTACGCATGTGGTAGGCGTATCTTTCACCTCAGGACAGAGCCAGACTAGCTGTCTCCCTCTACTTCCAGTCTTTAACGCATGCTATGCTAGGCTAGCAGCTCAAGCTCCATAGGATTCCACAGACATGAATTTCATATTCATTTCTTAGTCACACTCGTAAAAATAAAGCAAATACAAAAGGTTGAACTACTCCTTTAAAAGGGATTTCTAGTGACGGCGTACACAGCGGTCCCTGTTACTGTGCCAGGATCAATCAATCCAATACTTCTGTTAATAGCAAAATACCTGCAGAACTGAAGACATTCACTCACCCACAGGACACTTTGTTGTTAGTGCCATCAACAAAGTATTAGCATTGTAAACTAGCTTATAGTTCAAAGCATTGCTGCAGACTTTTGTCTTGATGAACTGGGTAAAACAAATCTCAACTGATTTCATTCCATTTTTTCGAAATACAAAATTAGGGTCAAAGCAAATTTCTCATAACAAATTGCAGATAAACTATGTGAGAAAATGAAATATCAGACTCTGAACATACAGATTTCAATTTATGACATTCATCATGTATAATTTACAGTAGGCAAAATGTGTATTCCTCCACTTTCTGTCCATATCATAAATCTGATGTTTGGATTGATACACTAATAACATCAAGACCATATGAAATGAAGACACAAAGTCAAGTTAGTCCACCAAGTTAAATGTACATGAGTCCAGTAGTAGTTATTTGTTTCTTGTTTGTGGCTGCGTCTCAGTGACTGCTGGAGGAGTGTTGAACCATCTCAGAGCGACATTCCTCCATCTTCATCAGCAGATCGGTGGTCATGGGGTGATCGTCGCCGTGGGTGAGCTTTACGATCTGATAGGCCTGCCAAAGGAGAAATAAACATGCTTAAAGTGGCGATAGACAATGTACAATATGTGATGATTGCATAATATAATGGATGTAAAATAATGACACCATCAGCGTTTAGATTGTTTCCCTGTAAGCCTCGCTTCCTCTGGGTCACGTTCTACCTTTCACAATAAAAGCCCTAGACATATACACAGCATCAGTGCCTCCCAGAGAGCATTTGGCTAAGAGGCAACTCAACAAAATAGCTTACAGCTCAACATAATAGCTTACAGTAGCTATTCCCAGGTAGCGGAACAACCGGAGTAATGAACTGTGGAAACTCTCCGCGGCTAAAGAGCCCCGTTGAGAGAGGAGGGAAAGAAGGCGACGAGGGGAAGTGATAAAAAACGTTCCATGAAGCTAGATCAGTAAGTAACAAAACCTGCCTACTTATTAATACTACCAGGTGCTTTACTCTGCCTTTATTGTAGCAATAAGATTGTTTGTTTTTTTTAGTTCAAATTGGGATTCTTACAGTTGTTTCTTGCTTTGGACAATAATGTTCGCAAGTGCTGCTAACTAGCGTCTTAGCTTTCATTCCTGTTGAACCAGAATGTAACTCTACAAAGGAAAGTTATTATAATTATTTAAATGTAACTTAAGTTTGCGACTGATCACCTATTTTCTTACGTCTCCAGACCTCGGCAATTACCTTGGTGAGGAAAATGTTATAATGTATAACAATAAGATTATCGCTTTTATTCCAGCAACATGCATTTATCAGTAGTTCATCCCTCACACCTGTTTGAATGTGTCCAAAGCGTCCTCAATGTGTTCCAGGTAATGTTGCAGCTTTCCGACCCTCATCAGCTGGACTCCATGGACCGGATGGGGATCAGGGTAGTATTGTCTTTAGAGAGGAGAGAGAAGAAAAGGGAATAACTTGCTAAATTTAGAACGGTATAATCTATCCATTCATTTTCTGCCACTTATCCAGGTCATGGGGTGTCAGTAAACTATGTCAGGTAGCCCAGACACCCCCAGGCCCTTCTTCCAGCTCCTTCTGGAAAATCCATCATGATTCACTGCCCGCTTGTTATACACCGCTGGATGGCTTCTATCAACAGTCCTGTCACCTCATATTCCCACAGTGCTCCTAACAAGACACCAAGAGGGACACCATAAAAAAACATGTAGGCGGGATGGTCAAACTCCCATCACCCCTCCAGTATTCCTCCAAGAGTAAAAGGCTGATTCAATGTTGCATGACGAGGATGGATTCCACATTAGTCCTCATGAATCTGAGGTTCAACAATTGTCCTCGACCTCCTACCCAACACCTTGGCATGAGCTTTCCCAAGGAAGCCGCGCTGTGCGATGCCCCGATGATTGGAGCACGCTCTCTGTCCCCATGCATTTTAAAATGCGAACCACCACAGGCATTGTCCTTAAACGACATGAACACATTGAGATGTTTCTTGGCAGCCATAAAAAGCAAGCTATGTGTTACATGATGAAGTTTGATCAAGTCCCCGGTAGCTCCTATGGTAGAGCAGGTGCCTCTTGTGCTAAGTCTGAGTCCTTACACACAGCGGCCTCCTCTCTGCCACTTCCCTGTCTATCTTCAGCTGCATGAATAACAGCAAAAAGCACAACAGATAATCCAAAAAAAATTAAAAATAATAATGCCCACTCTTACATTGACATGTATACTCGAGGTGTGTAAGACTAGAAAGAAAGATATCCACTCTGCAGTTCACTTTATTGTGTTAGTTTGCTGTCTGAGAGCCTGAGGCAGTCCAGTCACATTCACAGCACAGGCGTGAGACGACAGGACGGATGATTAAATGAACAACACTGACACAATTTGATTTGCCAGGCAGCGTCTGTATGCAAGTGTGATGCATAGCATATACAAGTAGGAGTGCGAGAGAGAGAGGGATCTCTTAACAACAGCGAGAACAAAATGTATTATTTATGTAAGTGCTCGTGTGCATTATGGACGTCTCTAGTTAACATGTGGGAGTGTCTGCATGTGTGTTTTACATGTTTGTGTGTATGCGTTTCTACTTTATGTTAATTATTTGGCATCCTAGCTTTATCAATTAATCCCCCTCCATCCCAGTTTCACTACTTCAACAGACAGATAAGCACACATAATACCGCACATATTCCCATGATGAATTCACAAAACAAACGTGCAGAAAGACAGTCACACAAACACATACTGTAGATATACTCATACCACTTGTATCACATGCGCTGTACTGTATGTGTATTTATGCATGAATATACTGTTTATTGTCCACAAAACAAGCCTGTGCACACTGCCACCTTGTAGTGCCTTTATTTCCCCAGAAACTAATCTTCCAGTGACAGAAAAAGATACAGAAAGAGCAAGTGTTGCTTTTGATCAGTGCGTGTGTCCACGAGTATCCAGAGTTATGATCATTAGCCAGTTTGAAATTTGCTCATCTAAAATGCACCATGTGCTGTCCTCACACAGGACCTTCAGCAACATACTTATACCACCAAGATGCACTACACAACTATAAGACTTTACAACACATCCACCTCAGCTCGTGAGATGGACAGAGACAGTGACCTGAGGTCCTCTCTCTCTTTATCCTCTCTTCATCATCTTCATTATTTATATTTAGGTTCATATGTAGATTACTTCCCTCTTCATACTTAAGTTTGGTCATTTCTTTTTTTTTTTATGTTGTGTATTATGTTATTTTGCCAAATACTGCACCTTACCTCATCTTGTTGAATATTCCACCTTACCCCATCTCATCTCATATTATTTTTAAATTCATATATATATATATATAAAAATATATTTGTATAAAACGTTTTGAACTATTTGTACATTTTAGAATCTTACACTGTCTCCTACTGTGTATTGCAACTGTTGCACAATAATTTCCTTCGGGATAAATAAAGTTCTATCTCATTTTACATAATTAAATAAAAATGGAATTTGTATCCATTTGTGTTCACACATAAATGCAAATAGATACGCATTGATGCTTAATGACCTTTTTTTTCTTTTCTTTTTTTCCGACATACAGTAGAGCCCACATGCATGTATAAACACACGTGCCTTAAAGAGACAGTTCACGCTCAAAGAGCTGGGACATTCCTAATCCCGTGAAGATAAATACACAGTGGGGACTTTTAGGAAGCAGCTTTGTTGTTAGTAAACACTGGAGTTCTCAAAACACTCATTTAGCTGACTCCACTTGTCATTTATCCTCTTTTCTTCTCCATCCCTCTCCTCTAATCTCTCCTTCCTTTTCCTATTTCACATCTGCTTTGCTCTGCTCCTACCTGTTTATATTTGAGCTCTGCGCCCCGCTAGCTGCAGGGATTAAAGTCGGTGATGTCGGTCGGTCGCTTTCTTCTCTCCTCTGCTGCGCTCCATTCATTCTTCTCCTCCACTCTACCTCTGCTGCCCTGTTAAGTCTTCCACCGGTTTCCTGTTCTCTCTTGATTACACATACAAAATGTAAAAGTAAATAAATTAAAAAATCTTATATAACCGCTGTAAGACGGCATTTAAATGCGCGCTGACGAAGCACTTTGAGACACAAATTAAAATTTCTTGTCTGGCTCATTCTCTCTCTGACACTCACACAAACAAAGACAAAGAACGGGAAGTAAGCAGAGGCACGTGAACATACACATGCACGCTAGCATTGATGATGAGATTTGCCAAATTTCACTTCTCTCCGGAGTAAACACGCCACAAGATGCTCAATAAACTCTCAATTCAATCCCGTAAATACAAACTGCACTGCATCTGCTATTAACAGTGTTAATCCTAATTATTTAGCGATGGACTGAAAACAGAAACTTTCTGACGCTAGACGTTTTCCACTCTTTGATTTAAAAAGGAAAATCTGTTTTCGGAAGCGAGTGAAATCAAAGTTAATTAACTCATAGCAGACGCAGCAAGAATCATTTAAAACTCCACAGCTTTGTTGATCATTTTCCAGCAGAGTTTTCACTCAATGCTAATAGTCTGTTTGTTCATACCTTCAAGGCCCACTAAACTACTAACTGAGAAGCGACCAATTACAGAGGTGGTCCCTGGCCAATCCCGCGGTTAGGATTGAATCATTAAAAAGTTCAAATGTTAAGACCAACAACATTAGTCCTCCATGAATAACAGCAAGTTACAATATTGATTTAATTACAAAGCCAGTGATTCAAGCTGCCATGCCATGCAAACACAAACCCACACCAAACTCCAATTATATTTTCTCTTTGCATATAGAACCACACGACAATTAAAATAATTTCATTAACTTGCTGTCTCCTGAATTATCCCCTCCTTTTTGCCCCCGGGAGAGTAAATTAAATGGAAATACGGTCCTGCCGTATGCAGCTAGTTAGAAAGCCATAGCTCTCAGCTATGAGTAAGAGGAGGGGCAAGAAGGAGAAATTAATAGTTGTGAAAAAATATAGCATTTCCAGGCAAATGCAGTAGAACTAATGAGGCTCTTGTTCCGAATAAAAGATCCACAGCCTGCTGTAAGTGATAGGGAAACATGGATTATCTTACTAAGTAGAAAACCAAAGACGGAGAATGAAAACACGGAGGAAAGATTAGAGGCGAGTATTCTCCTTAATTGTATTTTGTTTTCTGTCTAATGCAACAATAATTTCAGTCCTATATTTCCACAGTTTCGAAAACTTAGCATCGGCATGCATCCGTTACTGAAACGAAGAACACTTAGTAAAGGTTTAAATCACAGTTTAACTTTTTAGCCGCCGCTTCTTTCCAGAGAAACTCAAGACACATTGACTGTTGCTGAAATCTAGATAAAAGCCTCGAGAGTCTGTCGAGGCACAAGGCAAACTTACCACAGTAATCTCAAGCAGTGAGACAATATCTCTGGCTCATGCAATGTTGCATATGCCTATTAGCTGTGAGCACTTCAAACAAAGTGGGATGCTCCCTTCTCACACTGTTTCATTCTAATGAGTATAGAGTAAATCTATGCAGCATTTCACAAGAAAAATGCAAAGATTTGAAGTCAGAATTTTTCTTTAGTGGAAATATATTTCTTTAATGTCTTTCCTAAACTGTTAATCATCTTGCAACTCTGTGGATCTACATTTTTAATGGCGATTTTGAAAATCCAAACATAAGCACATAAGGCCTCGGGGGTTGTTCTGAACCCAGACTGAATTTCACATGAGTTAAGGAAAAATCGGCCATTACAACAGACCTTGTTCATCAGTTTGTGGCTTTCAGAGCATGACAGGAGTTCTTTTTTGACACGTTGGCAGACATTACTTTGTACACCTTCTTTTCCCTTAACTTGTCTTCTTCTACTTCGGTCAGTCATTTGCCCAAAAACACTTTCATCTTCACTAGAGAATGGAAAGAACAGTGCTGGGTTTAAGAGGCTTAGTATTTCATATGCTCCCACCAACAGATCCATGAAGACTGACAGCGTGGGTGCACTTCACCGGTCCACCGAGGCCACTGTTGATGCAGAAATCTTATGCAAGAGATTTCTCTCTACAACACAGCTGAAAAGATGCAAATCGGAGCATCTAGAGAGAGAAGTCCTGGCTCTTTATTCTGAGCGGCTGACCAAAAAAGACTGGATGGAAACTGAACAACATGGAAAAGTTTTAGCTGTTGCTCTGTATAAGTGCTACCCTGCAAATCTACAATGGTTTGGCTGTAGAAATAAGTTAATTAGGGAAATTAAATTCCGTGTTCAAACCATCACATAATACACTTTTGATAATCACATATTCGTGAACGTATGCGTGTGTGTGCATGTCTATAGCAGTGAAATATGTGCAGCATGGACACATTCAATAAGCATGGTGTGTACAGCCTGCAGCAGGTGTGCATTATTCGCACACAGGCGCAGGGAAAGACCTTCTCTATACATCACAAACTGAATAGAGAAACCGAAAAAAAAAAAAAAAAGAAGATCTGCAGAGAGAGTGAAAGAAGAAAGGAATACAAAATGAGGGGAAGGACAGGAGAAAGAGAGATAGAGAACTCCTGCAGCTATCTTTCTTCTCTGCCATCTGAAGAGCCCAGAGGAAGATGAATATGGAAGATATTCTCTCTCTCTCTCTCCATTTTCTCCTGAATGCTTTTCTCTCCTGCTCTTTCATTCTTTTTATTTCATCGTTGTCTCCCTTGCTAGCCACACTATTGCTCAGTGTATTCCTCTAGTTCTCTTTTTGTCCACTTTCCTCTTTTTATACCTCACTTTTTCTTGTTTTACACCACTCCCCTGTGATTCTGTCAATTTCATTTTACTTCCCCGCATTCCTCTGCCCCTCTCTCATTTGCCATTTATCAACTGCATACATCCCCTCTCTCGCTTCCATCCTCGCCTAACGCCTCTCTCGGTTCTCTTTGGTTTCGTCTCTGCTTCCTTGAGACACATTTTTCCCAGTTTCTTTCAACTGACAACCAACCAATCTCTACATCCTCTTCTCCTCATCACAATCTCTCTCTCTTTCTGCTTCTCTGTGTCTGGGTTTTATTGATACGCAGAATTACCGTTTTTCTCCTGCGGATGTGTGTGTGTGTGTGTGTGTACACTGTAGAAAGAGGGAGGTAAAGATGTGTGAGGGCTGGAGGACTTGATCCAGAAAACAATGAAAACTGTTGATGCAACTTACTGTAATCGGACGTTTAGATCAAAAATAAACCTTTTGATTTGTTCACATCTTAGATTATTTTGTTTTCAGTCATTTCCCCCTTTATTAGGACAAGAGATTTTAGAGATGTTTTTTTTCTGTCTCCTAATTGCGAGCGCTCTCGTGGTCTCCCTTTCATCTACTTCTGTTCTCATGTATTTACTCGTCCTCTTTCTCTTTGTACGTTTTTGTTTGCTGAACTTTTCTTCTTCTCTCTATTCACACATCTGCTGTCTGTGTAACGTCACCACTTTCAATTACTCCTCTCTACTCTGTTTTTTCCCTTTTCTTGCCATAATATAAATCAAATATTGTGCTTTTAAATAAAATTGCCAGCCCAGGTATCACAATGCACCTGGAGATTTGAAGACATTTGCTGTAGCCGGCTGAAGAATAAAGCTCGATTTGTAGATTGGGTTTTCAAAATAATTTTTTTCACCTGGCTATACAACATGAATCCATAAACAAACACATTACTCTGATAACAGTGTGTATTTCCCCATCACATGGATAACAGATGGAAATCCCAGTCTGCTCTTCAGGTCAAAGAGTCAAATCCAGCGCACTGCGAAATCTTTTAAGCGTTGACTCTTTCAAAACTCAGTCACTGCTTTCAGTGCTCAACCTCCAGCTCAAAAACAAACAAAGGGTACGTCATATGTTATCTTAAAAGAATTGTTTTCCCATCACATTCTACCCTGGCTGTGCATCTCCCCAATCTCTGCATGTAATCTGTCTGAGAATATCCCCGTCTCTTTCAGAGTGTCATAAACGAGTCGAAGCCTTGGGATGACTATAAGGGCATCAGCCCAAACCTTTGAAGTAATAAAGTAACAAAGTAATAAAGTCTGCCTTCCCTGAGGGAGTTGCCCTACAGATGCACTCTGGATGACTCTTGTCCTTTTCCTCACATTGCTGCTCATACTAGAGTCAGGAAGGAAAAGTTCCTCAATCCAAGTGGATATCCAGACTTAAAGCCAGATCAGAGCAAGATTTTTCCCCCTTTAAATCATAGAAAAATTAAGCTATCGGTGACATTTATACACACATACTAACCTGTATACTGGAAGTGTTTTCTCCCCATATCCCACAGCTTCCTCCCAGTGTCCCAGGTGAATTGAAGCATCTACAGCCATGTCCGTCATTCTGAGTTTATACAGATTTTCATCGGGCACGTCATCACCAACAGTCGACAACAGATGACTACAGCCCTCTAGTAGTGTTTGCCAATCTGGAGGGTCACTTAAGAAAAAGAAACATTTATACTTGACGCCGACAAGACACAAAAATTAAAGCTGCACGCTCATGCCTCCTCGGGGAAATCTTGCTTATTCATGAAGACAATTTTGTATACAAGATGAAATGTTGGCCGTGGAGAGGCTTGGACTTATTTATTCATCATCCCACACTACGGTAGATGATAAATGACGACAATGCTCAGTGTCCACTGGCTTCAGTGGATCTCGGAGGTAAAGGATACCCGACTCTGCTTTCAGTCCTTCCAGCCTGGGCAGAGCCTCCTTCAGCGGGCGCCATGTTGATTCTTGCCCTGACAGCATGAGTCGATCCTATGAAAGAGAGGAGAAGGATCGCCTGAACATCCACACTGACTAAGCAGACATTAATGTCCAAACAAACACATCCATACACATACTTTCACTAAAAGCAGGCACACACACACATTCATTATGAGGAGTGGATGGAGTGAGCAGCATCACAATCCGACAGAAAGGAGCGAGGGTATTAACATGTACATACCCGAGTGTTAAATAAAAAGAATGTCTTGCCTGAATATCTCATCTCCGTGGTTTGACAGCCCTTACAGCCTGCTGTGTGTGTGTGTGTGTTAGCATATGTGTGACAGATTTACGGAGTATCTCTGAGCTGTTGTTGCTTACATTGTGATTTAAAAGAACTCCCATCATGCATTGTGTTTAAAGTTTCCTTCATTGTAAGGAAAAGGTCAGACAATCGAGATTTCAGGGGAAGAGACTAATGAATGGAGACAGGGAAATTACAAGGGGAGGTCAATAGGAAATAAATCACAAAAATCTGCCTTGACACACACACTGACACACACACACGCACACGCACACACACACACAGGCTATTTATGTCCCTTTATTTTGCTAATTTAATGGTCTGCCAAAGACCATTAAATTCAATTTGAGAGTTGAACTCAATAGAAAAATCAACCTGTAAAGCACAATTCCAAAAGTGCATCAATAGGAACTTGTTTGGCCATATTTAGCACGTTCTTGTTGCGCTGATTATCGATGTCTTCCAGAAAACAGAGCAGTGAATAAATGATAATTACGCAGTGCATGTGTGCACCCTGATCATTTAATAGCAGAGTTGTGTTATGCCCCCACGTTTGTTCATTTGGAGGCTGCAAGTGGAGGCGACCTTCATCTGATGCCATCAAGAGTGTCGAACAGCTGTTCAGCCTGTCCTGACAGCTTATTGCTTAGCAAAGATCTCAAGCTCTAATGTTACAGTAAAATTTCATTTTCACTTTAAAGACCGCGGTGGTTAGTGCCCCCTGTGCGTGGCACACACACCCGCGTGAATATATCGGCAATTGCCGGTTGTTGGGCTGACGGTGGCCGGTTGGAAAAAGTTAACATACTGTATCACCCAAATTTAGTGAGTCTAGTTTCATTAAGTTTTTAGACTTCATAACACTTACAGCAGAATATCTCGCTATATCTATGTTAACTTAAGATGTTGCCTGACAAATAGAAGCAAATATTTAACTAAATAAATAGTATTTATTAATGAAGACCCTCTTGTTTCATGTGTATCTTTCGACATGAAAAACACACATGCATATGCACACACAGGCAGTCATCTGTCACCATGACAACTTTGGGTCATAACCCAGCAGCCTGCCATCATCATCTGAAGATTAAAGAGACAACCCACACAACAAAGGTGGGTTGAATAAAATTGTCACAGAAGTGCTCTTTCGGACCTTATCTCTCTCTCTCTCTCTCTCTCTCTCTCTCTCTCTCTCTCTCTCTCTCTCTCTCTCTCTCACACACACACACACACACACACACACACACACACACACACACACACATTTTTAAGTGCTGCTGTGTTGTGGTAGAGTAAGACCAAAGTATCATGTACGCCATATGAAGAACAAAGCTAGAGAACTGGAAGCAGAAGTGGATGCAGAGAAAAAAGAGTGAGAGAGAGAGAGAAATGAAAACATGCGGAGAGAAAGAGAGAGAGAGAAAGAAAGAGAGAGAGAAAAATGAAAACATGCGGAGAGAAAGAGAGACAAAGAAAGAAAGAGAGAGAAAGAAAGAGAGAGAGAGAGAGAGAAATGAAAACATGCGGAGAGAGAAAGAGAGAGAGAGAAAGAAAGAGAGAGAGAGGGAGAGAGAGAGAAATGAAAACATGCGGAGAGAGAAAGAGAGAGAGAAAGAAAGAGAGAGAGAGGGAGAGAGAGAGAGGGAGAGAGAGAGAAATTAAAACATGCGGAGAGAGAAAGAAAGAAAGAAAGAAAGAAAGAAATTGGAAAAAAAAAAAAAGATTGAGTGGATTAAGATGGATGGAAAAGAAAACTGCAGCTGAAAGACAAGATAATATTTCTCATTTTTCAGTACGTGGTCAGACAGGGAGAGAGACAGAAGGAGGTAGGAAGAGGTGGAGCGTGACGGAGTGACGGAGAGGAAGAGGAGGACAGCAGGAGATAAGACACAATGTGAGAGTGAAGGAGGGGAATGAGGAGAGGACAGGAAAGGGTACACTGTAACACGCTATGCACAGATACACAGCAGCATCGCAGAAGTGTTTCTGTCCGTGTGTGTGTGTGTGTGTGTGTGTGTGTGTGAGAGAGAACTTCTGGTCTTAAGAAAACACAAGAAGCAAGAACTGCTTTTGAAAAGTTAAAAGATTAAGAAACAGTTTTACAAAAAGTGCAGAACATTGGTGTGTGTGAGTGTAACCCTGAATATGGCCTCACAGGCAACAATGGCTGTGCTCACCTGCACCTCAATGGACCAATCACAGCTTCAGGCAGTTATGCATGAGAATCAGTTAAGATTAGGGGAGTACTCTCCTGCCTTAGTCGGATTATTGATGCAAATCTTTAGCAATTTAAAGATCTTTACAGGAGCTTTTATTGGAGTTTCTCATATTGCGAAATACCGGCAACCCACTGCAATCCGACTGTATGGTACTGTAAGCTTCTCTGCTGCATCACCTCTATTGTTTCATTACGTACAAGCACTTTCTAGGTTATTAACAAAGTTCCTGTCTGTGCTATTAGTAATGCTAACAGAAATGTACCAAGTGATGCATCTACTTCTGGGAAGATATATTTGTACTATGCTCAAGCTGCATTATACAATATTTCACATCAGTGTATAGTGTATATGAACAAGTATAGCACAGCGGACAAAAGAGAGGTGTGGAATACCTGAAGAAATAACATCGGAGAAGTATATTCAGACATTTCTGGACTGTGCTCCAAAAACAAGGAACTAGGATATTGATTGAATACTTTGAATAATAAACATATTTGTATATCAATTACTCACCCCGTGTCACCTTGAATTCTTTGTTTTTCCACGGTGAACGAAGAATCCAAAAATGGAGAAATTTCTTGATGAATTGAAGTAAATGGGGGCCGCGTTTAACAACAGCAAAACATGCGTTTGCACACTCTCACACACCTCGTGCAGTGGAATCCAAGTCTCATTTATCCAGTCGTATGCACACTACTTACCAAACGCATGCATTTTCTCTAAAAACCTTACTGTTTAAAAGACTTCTGCATGAACAGTACCCTCACGGCAGAGAATTGTGAATGAGCAAGCGGGAGACGGATGTTTTGTATAGTTTTGCTGTGGTTAAAAACACTCCATTTCATCAGAAATGTTCTTGATTTTTCTGATTATTCGTTCACCGCGGAGGCATGTGAGAAAATGTTTTCACGGGGTGAGTAATTGATATACAAATGGTCCTTTTGTGGGTGAGGTATTGGTTAAATCAAATATATAACTTACTCTTGAGTATTGCCCCCCGTTGGATCATTATGTCCATGTAAATGTAGCCATTGCCACAGTTTGTTTGGAAATGAATGACAATTATGTAAATATACGAAACCCTGAAGGATCAGCAGTGAATGTGTGTTTGTCTTACTTTGTCTCGAGAGTCACAATGCTGGCAGTGACATGTGAAATGGTATTGGTCCTCCAGCTGTGTCTGTCTCTCTTCAGTCAATGACAGCGTCTC
>CALSBV010012174.1:2820850-2836415 GCA_943590825.1 Bovichtus diacanthus | reverse complement strand
GTGTGTGTGTGTGTGTGTGTGTGTGTGTGTGTGTGTGTGTGTGTGTGTGTATGTGTCTTCCAGATGGCATGGATGCATCTCATTACATGGTCAGGGGGGATGTGAAGTATGGAAAATGAGGGACGTGTGACACTGCTTGTGTTGCAGTGTTATTTCACTTGGCTACGATTTTGGGGATTACTTTAATAACTTTAGGTTTATTGCACTTCCATCAACATTTATTATTACTCGAACAATAAACTTCACACAATAACCACAGTGATTTTATGTCCATGTAAAATATTGTTCTTAGTTTCAGATTATGTATCCTTCCAAAGCAGCCTCAGGCTTTGGCTCCTCCATCAACAGCAGGAGAAGAAAGAAAACATTCAATAAACATCGCTCATAAAGAACATGAACATAAAAGCAGAGGCAACGTCATAGTCGATAAAAATCAGTCAAATTCAATGCTGTTGATGTCGTGAAGCTGTAGTCAAAGTGCTTTTTTGTCTTGCTCTTACCTCCTCGTCAGGGTTGATATCCCGAACAGCTCGGAGCTGCAGTCTCGTTCCCACAAACACCATCACACAGTTTGGCCTACAGTCATGGTTTAGCAGAGATAAACTGGGAGAGAGCAAACAGGACGATGAGGGGCAGGGGGGAAAGAGAGTGCCAGAGGGCGAGAGGAGGAAGAGTGGAGGTAAAAGAGAGGAGGAGAGATAGAGCAGTGAGGAGGGAAGGGAGGATGTATGAAGCAGGAAGAGAGAAAAAGGGAGAGAGAGAAACGTCTCTGTGATTAAACATTTTACTTTCAAACCCCTTCCTGGCAACGAAAAAAAGAAAACGCACGATAGAGGTTGAGAAAATACAACTAGGGCCTCATCCTGCTGAGCCACCAACTGCCACATGTCCAACCGTTTAGGGGGTTCTCAAATCACCGAGACTAATGTTGACTGAAACGGTAATCTGTTCCAACATATTCATGAGAGAGAAAACACATGTAAAGTGACACATCTCCCTCAAGATCACCATCCATCTATCAGCCAGTTTAGCGTGACAGCTGTGGGATACCCTGTGTCTTCAAGCCCCGTATCCAAGGTGTAGTTAGGGGGTTAAACATCATCTGGCAGCACGGCTTCTCATATTGTGAATCCTGCACATGCAAGTTAAGACTGAGTGCTTAAATGAGCCTCAGATGGAAAACGTTCACACACGTGGACACACAGACACAGGTCAAAATGAGTACTGTGCTTCCGTCATAACAAATGTCCCTCTTCATCTCTCTCTCTCTCTCTCTCTCTCTCTCTCTCTGACACATGCACACAAAAAAAATCAGGAAATGACGGGTACTCCACTTCTGTCACAACAAAGACTAATTTCCCAAATTTAAAATAGATACAGCCAATCCTCCAACTCATCCACACGCACACTGACTGACAGTGTCGGCATCACAACACTGAAGCCAAATATTATTGTTGCTATTAACACTTTGAAAAGAAGGGGGGGGGGGGGTTTATTTACCAGTGGGTTTGATTAAAATCCTAATGAAACAGCATTTTGAGACAATGTTTGAGTGTGTGTATTTATGATGCGTTTCCCATGCAACATGCTCCAACTGTAGAAATAAATGAAATAGTTTAAAAAGATTGTTGGGGCAGGATGTACTGCAACACAAAGAGGAATCCTTTATCTGTGAAGGAGAATTAATGGGAGTGGTATTTATACATGTCTGCTGGCACAACATGACCTAACAAGTAGTGGTCCCCTTAAATTGTACGATTTTCAATGAATGACGTCTTTGACTTACAGCACTGTAGAAACACGTAGACTTAATATTAGAAACACTATCTTCATTCAACAGCACCACAAACCGATGATCTTGATCTTACAGTTGCATCAACACCTCTGAACATCATAGCCCTCGTGAAAATAGGATTTATTGCAGGACTCTTGCCTTAGACTGCATTAGTTTTAGCTCGGTGTACCTAATAAAATGGCAACTGAGTGTGACTTGACTTTGACTGAAGCCTCTTTATCCAATTCAGGGGCAAAGGGTGTCCGCCAAGCGCTCGCCATCTCACGCTTTTCTGGGTCTTTGCTTTTGCTTCTCGCCAGCTAACTTGCATTTGAAAGTCTCCGGGCGTTGTTCAAGCCTTCCCATGTTTGCTCGTTCTCTGTGGATTGTGGTCCAGGGCTTGTCTTGTGATGTCATGCGTGTCCTTCCTAGAGTTGTGCCCTATCCATTCCCACTTTCTTCTGATGTCTTCCTGGTTGGTTATCCTCCACAGCTCCTCATTCTTGGTCTTGACGGGCCACCATAGCGTAAGGAAAGCAAAGGCATGTGTTGACAAACACCTGTATCTTGCTTGTGAGTGCCTTACTGGTTTTCCACGTGTCAGAACCATAGAGCAGGACAGTCTTTACGTTGGTATTAATGACACGTAGCTTGGTGCTGCTGGAAAGCTGCTTTGATAACCAGTTTGGCCGCAGTATCTCGAATGCCTGCTGTGCTCTATCAATGCGTAGCTCTATGTCCTTATCTGCTCCTCCATTCCTGCTGATGTTGCTTCCTAAGTAGGTGAAATGCTCCACGTACTCTCTGGCCCCTGAGTGTAACGGGATCAAGTTGTTCCGGGTTTATTCTCATGGTCTTAGTTTTTCCAGCAACGATCAAATGAGTAAAAAGCTAAAAGCATGTAACTGTACTGAAAAGTGGGGATCTTACCAAATTATAAAGTCTGTGTTTGATGTGCATAAATTGAAGTGTTTCAAAACCTCCCTGACCTCATAAAAGAGATATTTACTGTCACTGCACACATGGCTTGGAAAAAATACTGAAGAGGTTTGCCTGATTTTATGACCCCATCCATTACTGCTGTTGTCGTTTATCATATTCATAGAGCTAAATAACGGGTGCAAGAGATGAAGAGCGTGTGTGTGTGCGTGTGAGCCTTTGTTAAACCATCAGTAACTCCTTGGCTTTGTTCCACAGTGGAGAAGTTGTGGGTTGAATATCAACTAGAAATCAAGCCCTCCAAACGATGCTTTTATCTGATGGAGAGCAGCTCATTAGCATACTAATTAGATTAATTAACTAAACCACATCTCTCATTAACAATATCTGCTCACACTAACTGTTGCTGAACATCGCAGGGTAGAGAGTCCAATATCACACGAGTAGAGGCGGTTAAGGACCAATTATTGATGATATTTAATAAAAGAAAGGGTTAAATCTCTGTGTTACTGTTTCCTGTATCTTTCTCTGTGTGTCTTTGTTGTGCAGAGGTGGTTCACTACTGCACCAATGCAGCAGACATCACTTAAATGGCACTAAAAATGACAGCTGAATGTAGTGTAAAGCTTCAAACATTACGGAAGTGGCAGGACTTAAATAACCAGTTGAGGCTCACCTGTGTGCAGTCAAAGAGCGATACCCAGTATATTTAGCGGGACTCATTTGGTCCAGTGAGCAAACATGGTGGCAGATATTTTTGGCTGGCGAAGAAGAAGACGAAGTCCAAAGTTGCGACTGTCATTTCTGGTGAGTGCACATCAGCTGTGTTCGATTTGAGACAACACTACCCTGTAGGGTAGTATCCGAATTCAGACGCTTCAAAAAACTCTTGCATGAGACCTTTGAACTGTGTGCAACACATTATTTATTTTAAATAAAAACATTTTATATATATATATATATATATTATTTTATTTTTTAATTTTTTTTAAGGGACAATGTACATTTTAAAACATAAAGGTCACCAGATTATAGCTTTAAGCTAATTCACATTTGTAGTCCGCATCATGTTTTGTATCATATTGTCAGCTCATCTCTTCTTCCGGTTTTCATTTCAGTGCATCTCCATGAGGATTTGGCTGTGGCTACGCATAGGTTCATGTTACTCTCAGAGTTGATATTAAGTACAATTTTGGGGTAGATTACAATTATTGAAATTAGATTTTCAATAGGCCGATCAGCAGAGAGGAAGACAGAGACAGACGGAGACAGATGGACGAGCTTAGTGGAGGCAGAGAAGAGAATGACAAAGTCAGAAAATTAGAAGAAGAAAAAAAAAAAAGAGTTTTAGAAAAATGAACCGAAAGTCATGACGTGAACATAGGTGTAGCCTCGCCATAGTAATCCCCCTCTCTTCAGCAAACCCAGTTGTTGCTAGGCAACCCAAAAATATGAATAGGCAGGGGACCATCCTGCGAACGGGCCCATCATTTATGGATGAGTTACGACACAAATCGCAGGCACACACTGACACAGACACATGCTGTTTGGCTGAGCTTTGGCAAAGCCACTGTGACCATCTGACATCTCAACACCGGCCAGATAAACTGGCAGAGATACCTGCAGTGTGTGTGTGTGTGTGTGTGTGTGTGTGTGTGTGTGTGTGTGTGTGTGTGTGTGTGTGTGTGTGTGTGTGTGTGTAGCTCTAACTCTAACAACATGTGCAACAACAGGCCAAATCCCCCCCATTCACCCAGGACTCAATACAGGGATTACATACCGCCTTCCTCTGTGAGTGTTTGTGAGTGTGTGTGTGTGTGTGTGTGTGTGTGTGGGGTGGGGTGGGGGGGGAGTGTGGGAGTGTGTTTCACATGCCAGACAAGAATCACATGAGTTGGAGTCAAACCTCGTATTTCTCCATGCGTTCTCGCTTCTCTTTGCGTCCCCCCGTCTTCACCAAACAGCGTCAAAATATTCCATCAACATTCATTTTCAAGTTTTCGCCTCACAACAAAAAACTCACTTCCCTCCCTCCCTTCTTCCTCATGCTTCAAAGAACTGTCAGGAAAATAGCGGGGGGAGCTTTGAAACTGAGCGGGTAAAGAACGGGTGGGGTTGGTTGGGTGCAGTGATCTGGCAGGTAACACATTTAAATGTTGTGGCATTTTTAGTGTACACATGAGAGAGAGAGAGGCGCCATCTAACACTGATTATGAGCTAGATTGAAATTAATGATGTTTTTTAGATGTGAATGCGTTGCATTGACCTTTGTGTGCGTGTGTGTGTGTGCATGTTACCTAGGATACAGCCCAACTCCAATCTCTTGCAGCTCTCCATCACTGATGGTGAAACAATTACATGTCACCTAAAGGAGAGGAAGAGGATAAAAAAAATTTAAAAAGTGGAGATAAGAGAGAGAGATGATTTGTTAAATTGCCTCAGGGAACCAACAACACCTTTCATCATATGTTCTGAACATTTTTACATATCTTTGGCACCTGCAACACCCCACTGGCACTCCAACTGAAACATGACATGCATCGTTTTTGCTTTGAGATGGAAGGGATTCGAATGTGTAAAATAGCCGGGAAAGCACTTTCTTTAAAAGGAAAATAAAAGCTTTTTGAAATAAAATAGATGTCTGTAATATTTTTCCTACAACCGAGTTAACAGAACGGTGCATCAGTGATCATGTGCTCATGCGCTTTGTTGTTTCCCTCAGGGCCTGCGGAAATGAGAAGGTGAAAACATTTGAGAGTAAATGTTTTTGAGTCCGTATTCCTTGAAAACTACACAGAAGAGACAAATAGAAGGAAAACAAAATACACCAGGAAATTCCTTTTGGGATAATTCCTTTGGGGGAGATAATTTACCACCTTCACCATGATAGATGTTTGCGAGAAGAAGGCAGGAGGGAAAAAAGAGAGTAATGGGGAAGAGAAGAGAGGATGAAATTTCAGAGACTTCTTCTTGCTGAATACAGAAAAAAAATAGTGTCATTAAAAAAATCTGAAGAAAAAATGGATTTGCAGTAAGGGTGTAGTTATAAATATCACCGGTAGTGACGATAACGGTGATATTGACAAAATGTAATATTGATATCATGTTAATAATACACATGATAATATCGTCTCTCTTGCCTTTTCACGATCCATCAGTATAATTGTTCCTTTTTTGTACCGTTGTGGTTACAGACACTCTCCCAAATAAATAAACAAAGTGAAAGATCGCATCATTATTGACCACTATCAAGATAACTATCATTATTGTGAATTTCTTTGACCACAATGATCATGTAGTGAAAACTGATATTGTGACCGCCCTAATGTTGCCAAATAATGATTTTAAATACAACACTGTAGACTGTAAATAAACTATAAACAGGATTTCAAACTCTATGATAACCAACAAAGACTATTTTCTGTTTATAAGCAGAAATTGAACATTACTACTTAAAGAGACCTTTTAGAAAAGGTCACACTGTAGGAATATATACATTTAAATATGAGCTTAAATATCAATATAAATAAATGATTTGTTTCACGTCTTCCGAAATGTGAACAGACGTAAACCTTTATAAGTCCTTTGACCAAAATAATCACAACCTGCCCTGTTGAATAAAAAGTGGAGCCTTAGTCTTATTATTCTTGGCCACTAAAAAAAACTGCGAGACTATTCAATGTAACATCGTGAGAATTTCAAATGAAGCTTCTATACTTTTATGAGCCTTTTATTTTCAAACAACTCAAGTATTAACACACAAATCTGTAGAATCCATGAAAATTAAACCAAAACCTACTCTACCTGAATCTATAAAAAGGCACAACTTCAAATCAGAAATAAAAAATAAGAAAAAACTGGATACGCTTTAACATGCATTTGTATAAACCTCCCACAATGCACCAGGGTGGTCTGCATGATTTAAAGGACACGTTTCACGTTTCAAATTAATGAAAGAGGAGCTTTTTCGGGGAAACGGAGGAGAGATTTCAAACGAGGGAGAGAGATGCTCGGTTTCCTTCAACTAACAGAGATGGTTTGAATAACAAAATGCTGGAAGAAGTTGTTTAAAAAAGGAGAGAGACAGACCGAGAGGATGAAAGGGAAAGCGGCAATAAACACACTGAAACATAAAATAAGTTAACAAAGTGAAAGATACAACAAAAAAAAAAGAAAGAATAGAAAAAAGTCTTTGATGTGTCAATTACTGAGCGAGTGCTGGTAAACAAGTGTGTTTGTGCATGTCGGTGGTCGTGGTGTGTATGTCTGCATGGGGTCGAAGAGAGTAGATAAATAATTGTAACTTTAGTAACATTAGTATTCAGACTGTCAGATAAAGAGGCAGACAGAGGTACGCAGAGGGAGGGTAAGATGTAAAGTGAGCCACAGGCAGATGTTCCCCATCTGATTGGATTTAAATCTGCAGTGGTAATAAACACCATTAGAGTCGGGCAACATGGGAAATAAGGCTTTTCACTCAACTTATTCATAACAAAGCCGACAGGAGGGAACGTGATTACATAGAAAAGCACTGAGCGACACACACGCACATATATATACGAATAACACAAAATCTTAAACAAAATCTCCCTCTTACGCACACAATTTGTTTTTTGTCTTCATCTCACACACTTACACACACTTACACACACTTCATTGTTATTCAGTTGCTCTCACAGTCATCCATCATCTGTGCCATGAAGCATGCATTAAAGTGGGGGAGACAGACATCATATAATACGGCAATATGTTATATACGAATTACAATACATCTAGATAGATTAAACTTTAAGTGCTTTCTTGTGATTTTTTTATGAAGCAGTTGTCATGAGCGGGAGCAACACAATCGATTAGTCATTTAAGTGAGTCTTTAAACAAACATGCAGAATGTTCCTTAATTCCAGTTTCTCAAATGTGACTTTTCTTCGTCTTGTGTGAGAGTGAACTGAATATCTTAAGGTATTGGAGTCATACAAAATTCGAAATTTGAATATGACACCTCGGATTTCAGGAAATTGTGCGGGGCATTCTTTTTATTATTTTCTAACTAATGTTTCATTGTAGCCCCACATAAAATCACAATTGCTGAATGAAATGCTGTGGTAACTGCTGTAATATGCAATCATGTGCAGCACTGCATGCATGTTATGTTGCGTTAACACCGTACAGGAGGCTACAACTAAGGATTATTTTCATTATCAATTAACCTGCCAATTATGTTCTCAATTAATCAATTTGCTTTATGAAACGTCAAATAATTGTGAAAACACTGCTCATCACAATTTCTCAGAGCCCAAGAATCCTACCAGCAGTCTAAAACCCAAACATACTGATTTTACAATTTATACAAAAACTTTAATTTGAGGAGATGAAACCAGACAATATTTGGCATTTATGACTCAAATGATTAATAGATTATCAAAATAGTTGTCGACTAATCAATCAAGCGATTAAACTGTTGCATTTAGAAACTACTAAACCTAAAAAAATGTCAGTTATATCAATAAATAATATATAAAAAGCCATAAAAAGGTGACCAACATCACCAACTTAGTGTCAGCACGTTATTACTTAACCACTGAATAACTAGAACTGCACCAACCAGTCAAGTTGCAGTTTACATCCATGCCTGCCCAAAATGTCTACATTTTTATCCTATAAATGTGAAATAGTCAGAATTAGCATAAGAATGATTGAGTATTGGCCAAATATGTGTTTTGTGATGTCACTGTGACCTTGACCTTTGACCACCAAAATCTAATCAGTTCATTCTTAAGTCCAAGCGGACGTTTGTGCCAAATTTGAGAAATTCCCTCCAGGCGCTCCTGAGATATCGCGCTCACACGAATGGGACGGACGGATGCGCGTGCTGACATATGGATGGATGTGCGTGCGGACATACGGACGGATGTGCGTGCGGACATATGGACGGACAACCTGAACACATAGTGCCTCATGTCGCTGGCGCAGAGGCATAAAAATAACTAAATACGAAATAAAGATAATAAAGTTAGAACCCTAACCCAAGTTCAATGACATGCGTTGAGCCGCTCAAATCGTCAACCAATGAAAAAACATCACACAAGTTGGTGATGGAGAGAGAATTCATTCATTTATTTTGCCCACTTCATACACCTGTACACCTCATTTCACCATATTGGAAAAAGGCAGCACTGGTTTGTGACAGTGGGGGTGAAGGGATGGCCGTGTAGCGGGAACAGAAAGGATGGTTATGAGAAGAGGGAGGGGGTGATGAAGTGTAGAGGAAATTTAAACAAACAGTGGTAGGGCACTCTGGGCTGGGCATAGATCTCTCTCTGTCACACACACACACAGACACACACAAAGAAAAAAAGCACACACACCAACTTTCCCCCCAGGGGGATGAGAATCAATCTAGCAGAACATCCACATCTGCAGAGCCGGCTGGTGGACGCTTTTTGCATCTCAAATACAAACACACACACAACACACACACACACACACACACGCACACGCACACACAACACACACACACACATTTTTGTGTAAAGCCTCCTGCTTTACACAAAAATGAATCTCATGAATCTGTTGCTGTATGTTTCAATCTGCTTCCTTCTTTCTCTGCTCTCTCCCTGACTCCCTACATCTCTTCCTGTTACAATGACATTGTCAAAATCTTTCTACAGATGCAGATCACATCAGCAGAGCAGAGAGAGCTTGATCTGTTGCAGCTGGTGTCACCACACTGAAAAGCGTACCTAGAAATTGTCAAAAGACACATTAAAAAGCTCTTTAATTTCAACAAACACTGCTTCACGGTTTGTTGACAACTGATGTCAAATGAAGCTAAACTGTGACAAACATGGGGTCAATCTGACTCCATCCACTGGAGAGCTTTTCCCAAAATGGTTTGTGACTGGAAAGTGGCGGACTATGAAATTCTTCAACAGAAACTGTGATGGAGAGCTCAACTTCAAGTGCTCCACTACCTGTAGAAAGGAGAAGAAGCAGCAAAGAATGGAGAGAAATGTGCACGAATCAGAGTGACATGAAGGTTGTGCTGCTTCTCCAAACATGCAGCTTCCTTACACTGTTTTTAGGGCGGCTTTGGACTAGAGCAAACTGATTGACGGACAGAAATTCCGCATTTATTATTAAATGATCTGGTTCCAGCTTCTCGATTGTGAATATTCACAGGGTTTTCTGCTCTTTTGTGATAATAAACTGAAAATCTTTTTAAAATGTTAGTTGAGCAAAACAAGCAATTTGAATATGTCACCTTCACCTCTAGGAAATGATAATAGGCATTGTTCACTATTGTATGATATTTTAAAGATGAAAATGATTAATACAGAAAATAATTAGCAGATTAGTTGATAACGAAAGTGGCTTTAGATACACCTGCAGAATGTGTAGTGAGGCTAAAGTTTATTTTTTTAATCTTTTTTTTTTAAAAAGGGAGAATATAACTTTGTTCCTAAACATATCTATTCTTTTTATCTACGTTTTTTTTAATTAAAATAATTGTTGGCTATAGGAAAAGCTCAGTGCTTCGTAGGCGTTATGCGTTTGCGGAGAATCAGCAAATAATCTAACACTACAGCTGGGCAAACACATCACACATCAGTAACCATGGTGACGTCTGTCTTCTGCTCATGATGAGAAACAGTAAGAGCCTGTTATTTATAACCTCCCCATTAATAAAGAGCCCTCCACAGCGGCTGAGCGTGGGTTCAGATGAGGCGACACTCAGGTGGTGAAGTGCCGGTGAGGAGGAACCAGTTTGGATGTTACGGTGTCTGGAGAGCTACCTTATATCCATCTGGAGTGAAAGAACTGTATTCCACAAAATGAAATGAAGGGAGCGCTCCAGAAAACAATTAAGCGGAAATTCTTAACAGCAGGTTCTTAGTGGGGATTACAGGCCAGATACGATTCATCTACTGCCATACCCACTGTGGAGAATTACACAATTACTGCATCTGTACAAAAGATACCATTGTGTTAGGAAGGCTGTTCTTCAAGATGGTGCAGAGAATGTCAGTCCACACATCCATTCATTTGTTTGCTCATTTATTTTTCTGCCTGTCACACACAATATTTCTGCTGATTAGATTTGGATGAAACGTGTAAAAAATGATGAATGTGTGACAGAGGAACAGAGGCGAAGACAGGCGAATGAGTGAGCAGCCTGTGATGTGGAAAATGGAAAAAGAAAAGATCAAAAACACCCGGTCTCTAAAATGTCATCTTCTGAGGGGGAATAAAAAACTAAAAATGTCACTTTTTCACACTGATGATACATTTTGGACTTCATACCGTCAATTCTGAAAACATCCTTGGAAGGTTTATGGTAATAAACACAAAATATTCGTTACATAGACACATATGCCGTCTTGCACTGCATGGTACGCAACAAAAGTTCCAATACTTCAACATCAACTCCCCAAAAGCAAATCTCAAAATTCAAAAAATTCTAACTTTTCTGTTTGTAAAACAAACTAAATCTGTCAAATCTTGCCGTCTGAGACGTCACCCCCCTCTGTACATAAACAGACGAGACTGTCCTCCCAAGAAGAACAAAGGCACCAAAGTGCCCCAAAAACAACATAGGGTTACATCTAAGTGACAAAGAAGTCAGGCAACAAAATCAAGGCCGGGAGGTCAGGGTGCATGGAAACAATTAAAGGTTTCCCTAAACCTAACCATGTCGTGTTTGTGCCTTTTAAGTCAAACCAAACTTTAACCATAGTGTTGCAACATCATGCAACGGATTTCATTTTTAACAATGATTTGTGACGGTTTTGGAAAACACGAAAAAAACAAAATATGTAGTCGCCCTATACGGCACGGAGAAATGTCGTATTATGTCGCTTCATTGGGAGCACTTGTTGGAACAGACAATTCTCATCAAATAAATATTAAAAACAAATAAGAATGGACAGACGATCAGCAAGACTGTAATGTGCAGTGTTACTGTGTACACTACACTTCCTTATAGTCCTGACACCAGCTGTTGAAGTTCTACCGACTTGACTTTTTATGGAAAACTGTCCCCATCAGTCATTCTCTTGGTCTTCATCTTTGTCACAATGAAAATATGGATATGGAAAGCATCTTATTACCTGCACTAGATTAACTGCTGAGATGAAGTGAGGATGGATGTGATTAAATCACAACTGGTCCATCCATCAACGAGAAAAACCCCCAGACGGGTAAACTAACCCGAGTGTTCACAGTTAACCCCAGTCAGCTAACAGAGCCACGCTGTGGATGCCTGCGCTGACATGAGGTATTCAGCGAGGGAGGGGGGGGGGGCGGATCAGAATTATTTACATCTTTGAAATTACACACCGGTGGCACATCTCTTAGTGGATGGATAGGGGTTTGGGACAGTCGGGAGCTGGAGGTCCTGTCATCTCATATCGGAGGAATTGGATTGGCTTGCTTTGTCCTGTCATGTCAGTTCAAAAAACTTGTGACTGGATGGTTTATGTCTTTAATGTTGCTGCAATCGGTTCAATTACTGTCAATCCGGGAAACACTACAAAGGCCATCAGACACAATCAAAGGCCACATCTGTGTGTGTGTGTGTGTGTGTGTGTGTGTGCAATTAATGCTTTGATAAAGTATTTATGACCTAACCAGGGTTCTTTCATCTCTCAATAGACAGGCAGACAAACAGACAGAATCACTGAGGAAATGTGAGGAAAGAACGAGGCTAAACGTCATCCACTCACACTGTTGCATCCACGCGTAAACACCAAAACACACTTCTTCCGTTTTTTTTCTTTTTAGCTTTAATCATTATTTATATTTTTCTCTGTCTCTCTACCATTTTTGTTTACGTTACTGTCACTGAAATTGGGCCATATTTTCCAAAACGTGCACATGATCCCATTTCATCTTTAAGCAGCTATATAAATATTGGACTTGCATTCATCAAGTTGCAAAAAAAAAAAACACACACGACTCCAAATGAATTGAATGCTTGTGTTGCTCCATATAAGGGCAGATCTGTAAATAGGTAATTTTGACAAATTTTCCCAAAGATCTCCATGATTGTGCATTATTTACTACCATAATCGTTCTTTAGTTTCCTCCCAATCTGTGTGTATAACAGATTGTAAGGGCAAATAAAATAGGAATGACAACAAAGACATTTCTTCTACATGAGTCCGTTCATGTAGCAACAGACTTCATTTCAAAAATACACTATCGTCTCCTCAACAAAATACTGATAGCATCACATTATGTGAAATTTCTCTGCTGCTGATGGCCTGAAATGACAAACATTAAATTCAACTTTATTGTCCGTGTGCCTATCTAGAACACACAGATAGGCACATGGACTAACTCAGGTACAAAAATGATAATAAAATACATGAATACATTAAGTGGCAACAGGAAACAAAGAGTATGCCATCGCTAAAACCCTCATCAGCGCCCAATAGTTAAATGGAAAACCAATAATCAGTTGGTTCATTGTGAGTTATTCAGTCTGTTAGACCTGGCTAGAGGAACTCAAATTATCCATACAGTGTCCTCTTCATACAAAGGATGAAGAGGACACTGTAAAAAAAAAAAACTCTCAAGCAATAGAAATTGCTCTCATCAGAATCAGAACTCCTTTGTTCGTGCCACGACGGGGACATTTACAGCGTTAAAGGGACAGTGCAGATAAAAGAACAAAATAAATAAGTAGGCTGACATATTAAATAAGAAAAAAAATAGGTAGCAGCATAATACAATTAGGTGAACTAGCAGCCAGTAATAAATAACAATAATAAATAGTATAAGGATAGATGATAATACAGTAGATGTAGCACATGTATATTAAAGCATTATCTTAAAAACGCTTAATTAAAGTGTACATACTAACACTCCATAAAGATGAAATCAATCTGTAATATGAATCTAAACTTCCATAAATGTGGCAAACAGGGAGCAGTGACCTGCTGGTGCTGGATGGATGCGTCTCTCAGCCATCTGCTGCTGGACACACGAAGCTTGTAGTCAAGTTCTCCACCTTCACCACTAACTGAACGGAGGCTTAAGCTTAACAGAAGGCAACCTCAATGCAGCGCAGACTCTCCATGTGACAGAGGTGATGACCTGATGAGGTGACCCCTCAGCAGTCAGCTAAACGGTCCCGCGTGCACCTGCTGCCACAGAGTGCATCATGTGTGTGCATCATGTGTGTGCATCATGTGTGTGTGCTGTTGGATGAGCTTGGACACTGCAGGCAGAGCGCTCCTGTCAAACAGCTACAGTAAAAACCCACAACATTATTTTATAGCCAGAGGTCTGAGCTTGAGCCACAGTACTATGTGAGGGACATACTCAAACACAAGCAGTGTCCAGCTCCACCGCTGACTGGACCGCTGTAGAGTGCAATTGACCTTATTATCATAAAAGAGCTCTGCTCTACACTTTTCAACCCCAATACTTGGATATACGAGTCAAGTTATTGCTCCTAAAATTAAATGACCTGTAAATTAACTGAATGTCAAATGAAAATTACCTTCCAAAAACCCATGAACCTGCCAATCTATGAACTGGAAAAAGGAGGAGAGCAGAGCAGAGGAGAGGGAAACCTTGCAATATTAAAGTGTTTTCAAGGTCTATTTGATAAAAAAAAAAAAAGACAACACATGGGTCCCTTTTGTCATTTTTTTAAATGTATTCTCCTTGCAATTCTTGTCCATTGCTCCCCTTATTTCCTTAAAATGAGCATGCACGCAGCAGCAGGAGGGTATAAGGGAAGGAAGGGATGACGAGAGGTGAGACAAAAGACAGAGGAGTGAGGGAGAAAATACTTGATACAGGAGAAGGAGGGAGGGAGGAGCAGAGTGGAGCAGAAATGTGTTTAAACTTGTTAGTAAACTTGTTAGTAAACTTGTTAGCGAAGTTGCTGAGCGTGAACTAGAGCTGGCGTGCTGAATTAGAGAGGTGTACCCTGGGAAAACATTGAGCAGAATATTGAGGAAAAAGGACTCCACGGAAGGAAAAACAGCTACAAGCAACTGCTTTGAAAAGTGTGGCGTCAAAGCCAAGAGGTTTTAGGTTTTAGACATATTTCAGGGAATAAGGCTTTACCATGATGGACAACCAATCAGTGAGAACATCTAAATATGTGTCTGTACTTGTAGTACAACTGCTGTGAATATGGCAACAAATGATTGAATCTTCAGTCTTTTTATGTTTTCACTTCTTTGAGTTTACATGAATCTGTACAAATGACCAACAACACATTCAGATCAGTAGTGTGGTCAGAGCAACCCTGGCTCCTAAAAATAAACATTCCCAAACAACTAAACTGCATTCTCAGTTACATCTCCAGGAGAACGCATTTTCTCCTGGACCACGTTTGCAGTTTTAAACGTGTGGTTAACGTTGTGAATTGAAACAAAACAAAACTTCTTGATTCTGTTTCGTAAAAGAGCATGGTTTGGTTTTACATAAGTATGTCCACCTGTGTGTGTTGGAATCCTGGTATGAGATAGACACAAAGTGACTCTAGACAAACATAAAAACAAACACAAACAGTACTGCATATATGTATGTGTGTGTGTGTGTATATACACTATCACAAGCAAATACTATGTGGTGCATGCACACAGAACTCAAACTTCTCAAGCTCATACACACACACAAATCATGAGTCCCAGGGTGTGTGTAATCGAACATGAGATTGCCTCTTGCTCTCTAATGACTAATTTCTATGCTGATACCCAATCATCTCTGAGAGAAATAAGAAAAGAAGTCGACATGTGTTTTTGTCAAGCTGGCACATTTTCAGCTGATGAGCTCCAAAGCTGCAACACACACACACACACACACACACACACACACACACACACACACACA
>CALSBV010012174.1:2765217-2799537 GCA_943590825.1 Bovichtus diacanthus | reverse complement strand
CACACACACACACACACACACACACACACACACACACACACACAATACCTGGCAAGTGACATTGCAGTACCGAGCCATCTTGCACTGGGAGCACCGCAACAATGTCTCACATCTAAACAGCAGGAGAGAGGAAAAGATTAGTTAATTCTGCGCTGATTGTCAGCTGAGCTTCCACAAAGATAACTGTCACTTCAGCGTCAAACAAACCAAAATGATTCGAAAGTTGATTCATTGCTATCAAAAAGCTCTCCAGGCGAGAGGCAGAAAAATGTTAAAGCTTTTCTCAACAAGTGAATGACTCAGTGAGCTGAAATGGAAAAAAGCACTTGAGATTTCTAAAAATCACTGATGTCAAACTTTCATTTCTGTTGCACTGCCTTTAGTGTTTGGATAAAAACGGTTCCACTGCTTCACATTCAAAACAGTTTGTCATATTTAAGCTGCTACACGACCATACATATGCACATATCTACTCAAGCATCCTTTGTGTTCCTGCCATTGTCTTGACCTTTTCCATCTAACAACCTTGTCTTATCCTTTTCTATTTGCTATATTAAGTCGACTGTGTGCATCCATTATCTAGTTTATCTACCTAACCATCTTCTTTTAGATTGTCTAAGAGCAATACATTAGGTACACTCTCCTCACTGTCACAGCCCGTTAGTGTCACAGCACTTGGATGTGTCTGAGCGCCTGTGTGCATCTGCTCTGTGTGTCCACTTGTGGTGTTTATGTATCTTTTTGTGTGTGTTTCCTGCCTCCAAGGTCTACTGTGTTTCTCAGAGCAACATTGCTGTCCTTTCCAGTTTGCCTGTCACTCTGATAACAAGCCAGAGCACAGCAGTGTCTGTCTGCTTCACGCCGCCAATTACAGTCAGTAGAGAGAGCTACAGTAAAACACACACAAGAGTCCCACAAACTCTGTCAGATTGTATTTGTGAGTGTGTGTGTTTGTGCATAGGTTGAAATGATCCATACAGATTATATACATAGGTATTAAACTTGCAATATATAATAGCGGGTTTCTTTTGGCATTTTTTGCCTTTGTTTGACAGTAGATTGATCTTTATTTTGGTCTTTAAGTCAAAATAATCAATGGGGGGAAACAGAAATGTATCCAAGTGCTTACACAATAATGAAATAATGTCAAAAGGAGTTTTCAATGAGAGAAAAATAGAGAGCCAAAGTGAAACCAGAACTTCTGGGATCTGTGTCAGAAATAAGAGAATTGTTCAAATGTGTTCAAAATCCTTGAGAAATGTGTAATAACCAAGCTGCAACCTCCAGGTCTGAAAAGTGAAGCCAGTATGGAAGTACCATAAACCTGCACTATTTCAAATGGCCACTCCACTGGTTGCAATAAGAAGTCTGATTTTATAGAAGTCGATGAGAAAATGTCCCTACTTCTCATTTTATTTATTAGCTCTGTAAACATTTTCCTCATGAGTTTATAGTCTAAATATGTAGTTTCAAGTCTTCTTCCATACAGCATGACGTTCATTTAGTAAAATTCATTTAGAGTATAATTGACAATACTTTAGGGCTTGGCTTCTTGTGATTTGACAATTCACAAGCACAGCGTCGCTAGCACAGCGTCGCTAGCACAGCGTCGCTAGCACAGCGCTGTCTGGTTTGGTTGTTGTCTGCGTTTACAGTTCATGAAAGTTAGTTGTTACATTTTGGTCGCCTAAAATGTCTTTTTCAGCGTTTGGTAAAAAACTTAACTTAACTCCACCCTCTTGTGCCACTCCTGGTTCCAAAAAACCAAGATGGCGACGGCCAAATTTCTGAGCTCAAGGCTTCAAAACCATAATCCACAAACCAATGAGTGACGCCTCAGTGACTACGTCGACTTCTTATATACAGTCTATAGTAATAACCCTAATAATATGACAAAAAGGAGCCTGGCATAATAAATTTAAAAAAAGCGGATTGAGGTGGATGACATGCAACAAAAAATCCGGCTGAAATCAAACCGGGAAGTTGGGATTTCATGGTCTGCGTCCGCAACTACTAGATGACGAAGACGACCAATACAGCAGGATTTTCAAGTCTCTAACCTTGAATCTTACCTCTGTATCAACAGATTGTTAGGCCATATGTGTCCGTACAGCTTGATAATCTAATGTTACATTAGTGAGGCAAAGTCTGCCAGATGCTCTGTCTCACAACTTTGATTACATCTTATTAAGCATGTTCATTTTGAAAGTCTCTGCCTTTTATATGTGCAAGTACTAAGGACTGGCAACCCAGAATGCTTTGCACTTTGCATTCAATTTTGTGTGAGTAAAGGATTCCTCTGCATTATTAGTGTCATTCCCACATTATAGCATAAGCATAGGGGAGTCAGTGGAATCAAGAGGAGCCCGGGGCTTATTTGGCATGAGCTCATATACAGCAATAAGTCACTCTGTGTGGTTTATCATACGCTGAGAGAGAGGGAGAGAAAATGATAAAATATTGCTAATTAAATCTGACAATGGATGGTATTATGAGCTTACACGCACAAAATGAGGTAATGGAGAACATGCCATGATGGATGTAAATACATTAGCACAGGGCTTATCGTCCTGAATATGGACAATTGATTAGATTGGACACTTAGAAATGGCATTATGAGAACCTTAAAGGCAAAATCAGACATATAATATGAACACACTCACTCACACGGTGTAGGTCTGACAGAAAGCTATTGCCTGTTAACGTTAACGTCAGAAGTTATGTGTTTCCTATGAGTGTTTATCAGTGCGTGACCAGACTGGACTGTTGTATTTGGCTCGAGGCCCCCGCAGGCTTCAACAAGTTTCCAAAACACACTCCTCTATTCTATTCTCTCCTCCTCACCCTCTTTAGTTTCTGTGATTTACAGCTCTCCTTCTCCTCCCTTACCTCTTCTTACCCCCCTGTTGTTATGCCCCGGTGTCTTATTTGCGATGACCTTTTCAGCCTGAAACCTAATGGTTAATTTATAGTCTCACCCTGGCACAGAGATTCATGAAAACACAGCTATTCGTGTCACGTTGAGACCTACCAGAAACAGAGAAGCCACCCACGGTTTAAGAAACACATGCCTGCAATATGAGACCTAAAGCAATAACAACAGATAGAAGCAGGCCAGACTTAAACACAGCAGGTTCTGTGCAGCTTTAACAGATGAACCGAGACCATAACTCAGACACTAAGAGTTTGGTCACATCACAAGCTGACAGCTGCAGGAAGTCCATTCATCTTCCATGAACACAGACAGGAAGGCTGATGCTGACCACACCATTTCTAGTTCTATACTTGTTCCCTGAAGCTTAACTTTGTGGGAAATGTTGCCCCTCAGGAGGCAAGCGCATACTGAAAGAGCTTTACTGTGTTCGTGTATATGTCGTTTCGATATCAGGTACAGTAGATTTCCTTAACTACCACAATGCGGTAAACCTGTCAAAATCTGTTTAAAAATCAATTCCAACATCAACATCCACCCACAGAAATGCTATTATTTGTTGAAACAGAATATAATGAAATATATCAAGGAACTACTGTAATGTTGCTTGACTTTTACATGCATAAACATGTCTGTGGGGATCCATGCTGAGATAGTGGTTGTAAGTATGAAGCGAAGAGATGGAAACAACACCACATTAAAGAAAAACAACTCAGAAAACTATTTTCTAAAATACATTCATTGAGGAAATTAAATAATTGTTTAAAAACATGCAACAATCATATTCAGTTACTTTCAAAGTAAGGATTGTGTTGTACAATAGTTTGTATATAAAAGCTTTCTCTGTTTTCTTGTCTGTTAGCAAGATATGTCGTATCTAAAAGTTATGAATTAATAAAAAAAAGAAACTTTGTAAAAAAATTTTTTAAAAAGTCAGTCATGAGGCAAAGAAGAAATGATTAACTTGTAATGAAAATGGTGAAACTTCATGAGTTAAATAATGACTGTCAACACTGTTTTCACACTACATTGATTTGCCGCACAGCTCCTCCCACATGACGTCACTCCTGTCTGATCCGTACACGGCTACTAGCCACCGCCATCCGTACAATCAGGGAGCCATCTCTGAAATCCCTCAGATTACAGCAGTTACTAATATTTTATAATTACACTAAATTAACATCATTTACAAAACGTTTCTGACAGATAGGGACGTGCAATCTGACGATATATGCCACAAGATGATAGAAATTCGATGTTGCCATCGCGTTTATACTGGGCAATCTACCCCAGGCCATTGTAGGCAATGCTGCAAATCATTGAGCCGGACAGTTTTATGGCAATATCGAGTGTACAGGACTTCTGCATCAATGTTAGGAAGTAGCTTGATTTGAAAGGTGCTCAATTCACTGGATTGGTCAAAAACAGACATTCCCATATGGTTATTTTTATTTGAACTGTTTCTCAAATTGATTTACCAGAAAATGTAACATGTCAAAGATATGTATATCAATAGCACTGTCAGTGCTTATAGTAATGAAATGCAGATGCAACAACTGAGTCACAGAGATGAGGGAGACATAGGGAGACAAACAGATGGGAAATCAGTCCCAAACTGTTACATGTAGTTACTAAGCCACATTAATGCACAGTTGCACCACAGCAACTGTTGTTATGGTGACCGCCTCCGGGGCGATAAGCTCTCAGCATTTCCGAGGAATCCACTCAAACATCACTGTATAGATATCGATCACATGGCTCAGGTATCCCAGCAGGAATGCAAAGGTTGTACCTTGGCGAAACATAATTGAATATTTCCTCTCGGTAAAGGTTGTAGGCTACTCATGAAAACAAATATTGTTGTAAGTGGGAGAATGGGCCACACTAAATCTAGCCAAGTTGCAACGTGATTTCAAGGCCAGCTGAAATCTCAAACTATTGCTCCGTAACGACAACAACAACCATCACAACAACAACATTTTTTATAGTAACATCTTGTAGTTCAACATTTCGGCCAACTGACTGTTTCTTCCTGAATCCCCAATGACTAACAGTAAGCGAACACCCACACACATTCTGTCCATTTCACACACATTATTTCTTGATTCAAATACACAGAGATGACTTTGTTCGGGCCTCCAGGCTATAAGCAACAAGGGTTGAGAACATAAGCTGCTACATAGTGTACATACAGTCTGATATGAACACTGATTCAACGTAGTCCAAATATAGATGTGGGCAAAAACAACAGAGCGAGACGCATCAAAATAAATCGGAAAAGACGGCAAGAAATATACAGTGTTCATATAGTGTTGCTTATGGTCTACGTCAGTATATTAGTATGCAACAGGGCCGTATTTTGTTAAATAATAACTCATTTTCATGCAGAGGTTATGATTTCACCCATGAAGCGCAACAGTCTCATCTTCTTATTATGTTCCCTCTTTTCCTTTCTTTCACTCTCAGCCTGCCCTATTTCTCCCTCTGTGTCAGATGTTGTGTGAAGTGATGGTCTTCTAGATGGCAGGTCCATAGTTGGGCTGCGAGCACAGAAGGAAAACTCATGAATAACATTAGATGGGTTTCATTAGGAACATGCAGAAAGCCGAATTAAAAAATAGGCACATTCTCTCCCTCTGCAGCCCTTCCTCTTTCTCTCAATGTCATACTCTCTGAGTTTGTTCTTTTTTCTTCCCTCAACATCACGTCATTGGATCATCCTCTCTTTTATCACCTCCTTCACTTCTGTCAAAAACTATTTGGTTTATCATTTAAGTCTGGTACCTAGTAAAAACTGCAAACATTTATCGATTCCAGATTCTCAAATGTAATTACTTTTTTTTCCGACTTTTAATGGAATATCTTTGGATTTTTAACTGTTGGTTGGACTAAATGAGGAATACGAAGATGTCACTTTGGGTTCAAGTAAAATGAGAATGGCATTTTCTCTCAATATAATGTTTCAATAAAATGTTTCGAAACATTTTAATAACTAAACAATCCACACATTCATAGACAATGGGAAAAAGTGTTAGCTGCAGGCCTAATCTACATCACTGTAATTATTATAATCACAGTCTACGGCCATGACTTGGTGCGCCTGGTTTTTTTAGGAGACAAAAAGCAGAGAGCTGTTAGATACAACATAACGTCACTCATTGAACAGAACATAAATCCCTTTTGTACTGTAGAGAAACCTGGTTACTTTAACTTCATGTTAGTTTGCTCAAATTAAAGATTATCCACCTTTAAATAACCTTAAGTGTATTTTATGAACAAGATTGTTATATAAATAGGTGAAAAGTTTTAATTTAGAAAGGCAAGTCACCAAAGTAATGAGACAATCAAATTATACAATTCCTTGTATGGGTATATTCTATAGCAGGTGTCTTCAACGTTTTTTAGGCCAAGGACCCTCAAACTGATGGAGAGATGGAGCAGAACCTCCGCGGACCCCGTAGGGGTAGCGGAGCCCCTGTTGAAGACCTCTGCATTTCTTTTAAATTAAGGTAACATTTTTAAAAATCAAAAGGTTTTTTGAAAGTTGAGTTTCTTTTTGAGGTTGAGGTTTTTTTGAAAATTATGGTCAATTCATCAAAATCAAAGGATTTTTGGAAAATTTAGGTCATTTTGTCAAAATTTAAGTTTTTTTTTGAAAATTTAGTTTATTTTTTCGAAAATCAAAAGTTTTTTGAAAGTTGGTAATTTTTCGATAATCAGAGGTTTTTATTGAAAACGGTGGTCATTTTTTGACAATCAAACATTTTCTTGAAAGTTGAAGAATTCTTTGAAACTTTAGGTAATTTTTTCAAAAATCGAAAGATATTTTTAAAATTAAGGCAATATTTTTGAAAATCAAAAGGTTTTTTGAAAGTTGAGGTCTTTTTTCAAAATCGAGGTTTTTTTCAAAATTGAGATTTTTTTCAAAATGGAAGGTTTTGTTTAAAGTTGGTCATTTTTCAATAATGATAGGTTTTTTTGAAAACGGTGGTAATTTTTTGAAAATCAAACATTTTCTTGAAACTTTAGGTCAGGGGTCTTTTTTCAGGCCAAGGACCCCCAAACTGATGGAGAGATGGAGCTACTATATATATTGTATAAAATTGTGTTTTATATTAAACTGGGCCTGGTGCATGTATAAACATAGCTACCCTGTTATTGTGCATTCAATACCAAGCTATTCAATTAATACACACATGCACATATATTCATGTAAATTTGTGGAGAAAAAAAATTGTGTCTAATGTCAAATCAACCAAAAATGTTGCGCCCCCCCTGCAGTATCTCCATGGACCCCCTAGGGGTCATGGACCCCCTGTTGAAGACCTCTCTTCTCTCTATAGTATAGTATTTATTCTTGTTTTCCTGACCTTGCAAATTACCCAATTCTGAAGTTGCGCAAAATGTCAAACATGCAGTCATAATCAACTCCTGAAAAGTAGATCCCTTTCAAAAGATAAAGTCCTTGTGCAGGGACACAGACAGGAAATCAGGAAGACGCCGAAAAGGAGAAAAACAAGAAGAATAAAAAGGACATAAAACTGTCACCAGACAGCAGAGAAAGTGACTGAAAGATGCTTGTTTTCCACATTGATATGCAACACCATAGATGTGTGTGTACTCACATGTGTGTATATGTGGTCAATTTTGTTAAGTCTATGCTATCAGACACCTAATTAGGCCTACCTCAGCATGTCTCTGTTGGTGTGTGTGTGAGTGTAGCATGGTAATTAATTTCCCGTGAGTATTGGCTGCTGTGCTGCAACCATGAGAGAGATTTAGCCCTGTGTTCATGTGTGTGCTTGTGTATGTTAATAATTAGTGGGGTCCTCTTTTGCTGGGCTGTCCGGTCGTGCCTGAGTGAATTTTCTCATTTCCAGGCTGAGTGGCCAACACAGCATGGTACGACTCACTCCCACATGACAGGTAATGGCGTGCGAGTATATGTATGGAGAGTAAATTACTGACAAACATTAACATAAATCAACAGCAACATTCCTGATGCCTTAAAAATGGTAACATCACTTTCAGAGGCTATACAGAAACCTGAGCCTGGTCTGTTTGAGCCAATTCTTGTTTTTCTTAAGTGAAATCAAACTCTTCCTCATGCAGCAAGCCAATTTCTATTTGCCAGCACTGCTAGTGCCTTGTATTACAAAGTAAATGTGAGAGAATGTAAGCATGAGCATTCAACAAATGAGCTTCCTGAAGGGACACTACTGCCATCTAGTGTGGCCTCTGAGCTCCGGTGGTCCAGCCTACACAGAACTGAGCCACAGTGCACTGCAGGCATCCGCAGCACAGCAACACACGTGATACTGGCATGTAAAACACTACTGTCAGTACGTGCGTGCGTGCGAGATGCCAGCTGTGCTGCATCCAGCCATCCTGGAGCCCTTGCTGGGTTGTTAATGGTTGTTTAGAGGATGATTCATTGACACCTGAGGGGACTCGTATCTGACGAGTCTCCTTATGGCTTTATGATCATGATTTTAAGAGTGCATGTGCACGCAAATTATGTCCGCAAGGGAATATCTTCCCATGAGAAGAAAAGTAATTGTTGTGTTTTTGTACAGTCTAAAAGACCTTTTCAGAAAGTGTCTCTTCAGTGTAGTTTGTGTTAATTCTTTGGTAATTAACTTTAAAGAATAAAATCCTACAAAACTCTATGCATTAAGTAGAAGATGCAAACGTGCAATAATCTGGTAAAATCACTCAGATATACACAAAATGCAAAACCAGAGAAAAGAAAACAGTTTAGAATTCAGCATTCTGATCTCATATTGCGAGTTATTATACTTGCATTGCAGCTATTGTTTTCTTTTTGATTACTTTTTTTTTTTTCTTTCATTAGTGGGACATATAGAAAGGACTTAATGTTAGTATGTATAGTTTAAGTATTGGTGGTCGATAAGCATTGGAGGTTTTCCATGCAGTGTATTAAAGGAGATCTCAAGAAGCTGTTTTAAAAGATACTAAACCTGTGGTAAAGAAAGAGAATAAACCAGGAGAAATATGAGCACTGGTGTGGTTTGATCTCAGTTAAAAGCCAGACCGTTGAATTTTAAACAACCAGAATTTCAATTTGACTGAGTTATGCAAGTAAAAAAAAAGAAGATTTATCATTTGAGTAGGCTGTTATAAGGGAATGAATAACTTTCTTGGTGTCCTAGAATGAAACAGTAGATCTGAACTTTGTTATATTTCTGAGATAAAAGGAGCATGGATGAGCCAGTCTTGTGATATGCCGATTGAAATGCAAACAAGAATCCACAAAAAATACTAAACTCAGAAATGCAGGCGCTACACAGCTCCAATAGGATCCAAAGGAACGTCAAAGAACTTCAGGATTGCCATCACAACCAATAATAACTACTTTTCAACATTTAAATGAGGGGAGAAACCTCACCCAGATTTCCGAATGAGTAAATGAAAGACAGAAATCATATGTTAATCATTTTATCTCGGACGTCATTCAAAAAACTAATCCTGTCCACATAGGGCTTAAATTATGGTTGTTATTTTTTTTAATTTTTTTTTAGCTTTTTGCCTTTAGGTTTGAGACATGAGCATTTACAACTAGCAGATGTACGGTCTTAGATCAGGGGAAGGATGTGAATCACCAGGGAGACTTTTCATTTTATTCAAATTTCAACAAGGAACAAACGCACAAAGATCACCACCGAAGGTTCTCCACTTCCTGGAAAAAATATATTGACTTTCATTAATTATTTTTGCATTAAACCTAAACACCCTATAAAAATTAAATTTTCATCAGTGTGAGGGCCGACCATGAAAAAATTCTTTAAAAACACATGTGGTCCTCACAAGTACAGTTAAAAACGATACACGCAGGTGTTTTGCTTGATGAATATCAAGCATTTACACACAACACATGGGGAGGTGTGAACAGCAAATCACTTGGTTTGCAAATAACACAGCTCTGTGTGTGTGTGTGCGTGTGTGCGTTTTACCAGCACCAAGATGTTTTGAGACACCTGGGTATCTAACTGCAGGAGTCAGGGAAAACTAGAGGGATATGGAGAACGGAGGAGGAGGAGGAGGAGGGGAGATAAACAGATGCAAGCAAAATAATCTACATCAGGAATGAGGCGGGGAGAGAGAACAGGTGGGACAAAAAATGTATCTGAACGATGAGGGATAAGGAGATGGTGGAAGAGAAGGTTGAGGGAAAACAGAAAAATGAGAAAAGAACGAAGGCAGATGGAAAGAAAAACTGTGGAAAGAGGGGAGGAAGACATAGATGTCAGAAGTAGCAGATGGGAGGATAAATCGAGAGGAGGGAACAAGGAAAAGGAGCAGTGCTGACTCGCCTTTTGAACCATTTCCCTCCTCTCATCTGCTCCGGCTCCTCTTTCTGTCGGCTCGTCTAACTGCATCTAAAGTAGTAATCTGTATGCTTCATATACCGCCCTTATCAGTGTGTGTGTGTGTGTGTGTGTGTGTGTGTGTGTGTGTGTGTGAGAGAAAAAGGAAAAGAGGGTGTATGCATAAGCAAGAGATAAAATGTGTGAAAGTGTGCGTGGCTACGAGAGGCGGGGGATGTTTCACGAGGAGACATATAGTATTTTTCAGAAGATAAGACAGAGAATGAACAGAGAAAATAACTTTATTCATAAACAAGTCATGTGTGAAAAGTGCGAAAAAAATATGTGAGCAAGTGTGTAAAAACAGTAAAAAAAAAATAAAAATAAATAAAAAAATCTCTAAAAGAGGTTAATTGACAAAACTGGCAGCAAAGTTTAGATACAAAAATCTATGAAAAGACGAGCTAAACTAAAAATGTTTCGTATTGAGAAAAGAATATGAGCTGATCCAGGTGTTTTATGAAACATTAAATATAGCCGTTTTCCCAAATGAACTTCGAAGTATCACAGGAAATTGTTCGTGTCAGAAGTGTTCTCACTTACTGGAAATAATCTGCTTGGTTTAGGCGAGGGGTGGAGCGTGCAGGAGGCACGACATGTAGCTGGTTGGTAACTTGGTCTTAAAACAACAGAGTCTGTTGTTCCTTGAATTCCTATTCCTATTCACACATGGGCTCCCTTGGACATTATACGGACTTAGTACTAGGAAGCTGGCAGGGTAAAGTCTGTTTAATGTCCGGTCCGAATGAGTTGGACATTTGCGTTCACACATACAGCTCCTCCGGATGATGTCTCGATATCATCATTGCAGTGAAAGGGGAAGCCCACCAAGTCGACTCACATTGTGTAATTTGAGTCACTGACAGATCCTTCAGCTGACAGTCTGTCGACAGCAGGAAAGATGCTCCCAGGTGAGCTTGGACTTTATGACCAGTACACACTCTTTTCAGTTCTCTGACTGCATGGAAATCTGACGATGAACAAAAGACATTAAAACGCAAAGTTTTACGATGATGATGGGACAAGTTGAATAGCTGTTCGCAAAATAATGTAGTGGGCTAAGGCAGTGCAAACATAACACTGCATAGCTCTCTGATTTATTCCACTGTAGCACAAGTTGCATACTGTCAGAAAGCTTCAGCGCGACTTACAGAAACATGGGATAGAACTGACGTTTGAACAAAGTGCTTGCTGCACACGTACGACTACAGAGTGTCAGGATCCCACGGTTCCCCCAGTATTCCTGCTGATGTCCCACTTTTGTCTTCTTAAACATCTTACAGAAACGGTAGCTTTCAGCCATTTTTCTGTTGTTTGCCAGCAGGCGAAAGTGAAGGAGCTCAACTTCACGCAATACAAAGTCAATGAAGAGCTATGAAATGTTTTCCCCTCCGACGTGTGCGGGACCTAATTACAGTCCATCTCCATTGAGGTAAAAACGTCAGTAATAAGTAAAGTATTTACATTGTCTGTGTGTATGTTGCTAGCTACAAACAACAAACGTTGGATATGGTAAATCCGTACATTGGCTGTTTGTGGGGAATGAACAACAATCCAGTGAAACTCAAACGAATTACATGAGCCAAACATTTTCTACGCGTCCATCTGGTGCTGGACCAATTTAATACATCACTGCCTATTTAACATAACACACAGTTGGATCAGTTTTGTTTTCACCCTGGAAGAAATGGCTGTGACATAATCTCCCAGCATTGATCCATTTGTTGATCTATAAATACAAAAAAAAACAAAGAGTCTACTGTCGTTTTGTACTTTTTGCTGTGCTTGTACAAGTGCAGTTTCCCCTCTAACAGGCATTTACGTCGAGCTGAAATTAGAACAAAACTCTCGAGTCAACTGCCTGTCAATATTTCTCGCGTTCTTTGAAATAATGAAGACCCTTTGGAAATTGGTTAATACAACTTTCAATCAAAAGTTCTCGCTATAAATAAGACAAAAGTTTTAGATGTTTTGCTTTTGTTGTTTGCGCCGTTCCGTTATGCGTGTGTGTTTGTTCGTGTGTGTTTGTTCGTGTGTGTGTGTTTCTGTGTGGTCCAAAGAGACAGTGAGTGAGAGATTTGTGTCAGACATAAAGACTTCATCTGACAGAGATAATGTCGCCCTCCTCCCCTCAAATACACACACACACACGACCTGACACCCAAGAGTAACATCTCGGTTCTTCCATGGTCTGTCAAAACCAGAGAAAAACCCATCAAAGTGTGTGTGTGTGTTTGATGTGTTATCTGTTAGACCAACAGAGACTTTGTCGTCTCTCTTCCTGCCTCCATCTTTCTGTGGAACCTCTGCTCCCCCTCACAGTTTCAATGCACATATTTAACTGTCACTGTGATTCAGTCATCCTGTTCACACAGGACGAGGCCGGCGATAGTTTCAGCGTCTGGTCTATGTTCTCTGCACGTCACATGCAATTCTGGCAACAAAACACATTGATAATCTACTATAAACCAGATATATATATATATATATATATATATATATATATGATATAAATGATCTGAAACTTATTATTAATTAATGATCAAATATGCATCCCCTGCCTGCCAACGCTTTCTTCCCCTCCCTGCCTGCTGTTCTCCTGGAGTTTCTATCCCCCCGAGTTTCATCAAATTTCAAGATCCATCCACTGTATTTATTAGAAATAGCCAAGTGTCACTGTTGTTGTGGTTTCTACGTTACATACTTATTCTACATATTTGACATCGGACAGGTAGGCTGTACAACAGGATTAACATGGTTATATATTGTTATACATACAGTACATTGAAGCCTTCAGAGATGCACAATTACAAAAACACACTACAAAGATTGTTTCACCAGGTTTTCTAATTAATTAGCAAACAATGCAGAATCATTTCAAATACTGCTTTACTTTGCATTTGTGCCTTTTGAAATGGTGAGGCATTCCACGCCGACTATTCAAAAATGTTTTTCCCTTTTTTCTGTCTTTGTTCCTCTATTATCTCTCCTCACCCCCTCTTCGCTCAAGTCTGAGAACCTCTAATAGTTTGTTTGTTTGTTGACCTCTGGCGGTTAGAATCCTGCTGAGATCTGTGTGTGTGTGTGTGTGTGTATTCCCTCAGCGTTTATCAGTCATTACTTACATACAGCCTTCAAGGCCTGTAATTAACTTCAGCTTTGATGCGCGCGCGCACACACACACACACACACACACACACACACACACACACGCACAGGCACACACACACTTTTAGTACAAACAGGAAAACACACTTCACATTTCTGAGACCAATCTCTGCCTTTGGGCTCTGTGTGTGTGTGTGTGTGTGTGTGTGTGTGTGTGTGTGTGTGTGTGTGCTACAACTGTTTTTGTAACCCCAACACAACCTTCAGATCCCTCACTGATTTCAAATCAATAAAAGAAGCGCAAAAAACATTCTGACACGGAGGTTGATGAGTGTCGGCCACAAGGCAAGCAGATACTTATTCAATATCTCAAAAACATGATCATACTCTGCCTCTGTCTTATTGCACACACACTTCCCTCTATTTACCTCAAGCACATAGAAAAATAATGGAATTCAGTGGAGGCTCTAACACTTCAATGTATTATTGATCTATGCTGTTATAACTTTATCTTCCTGCGTTTGATATATTGAATAAACGTCAAGTTATAATGTTAAGCCTTATAGCCAGGAGTCCAAAGTGGTAAACGGACTGACAGACTACCATTGCGATCCCAAGATTCATAATGCTAGCTAGACGGCAACTAACGATTATTTCATAATGATTAATCTAGTTATTTTCTCGATTAATCGTTTGGTCAATAAAATGTCAGAAAATAGTGAAAAATATCGATCCCAGTTACTCAAAGTCCCAGGTGAGGTCTCTAAATCCCAAAGATATTCACTTTAATATGATAATAATAGAGAAAAGCTGAAAACAGCATTGTCTGCCATTTTTGCATCAAAAATGACTTCAAGGATTAATCGATTATTAAAATAGTTGACGATTATTTTCTGTCAATCGACTATTCGATTAAATGGCTGATCGCTGTAGCTCTAATGCTAACACGGCTGAAAATGACTTGAAAACAATGATTGAGGCAACTCAATAACAGCTTGTTTTTTTATCATTCCAAACTGAAAATAGTCAATATGTCAACAATTTTAACCTTCATACAATTAATATTCAAGACTATTTGAGACACAGACACATTAATGTCATAAAAATGACACATGCAAAACCAAGTAAACGTAGACTGACTGATACATGTTCACCTTGCCGCACACTCTAGTTTTAAATGACTAGCAGTCTGTGAAGGGAGCAGCTGGAGGAATGCATTTAAATTACATAGTATAACAATACTGTCCTGCTGTTAATTTATGTAGCAGCAATTCTCCACATTTACATCCCCGCAGGACACTTGTTAGCTTTTCTTTAGCCAGAAAACATGACTAAGCCTGTGTTCCAGTGATTGAGAGCAGAAACGCAGCAGCTCGCGTCACATAAACAGTCTTCTACTGCTGTCCACACAGCAGCTGAGGGTGAAGCCTCTTTCTCAGGGGGACTGGGACAGTGGAGGGTAAATAATTAATAACTTCATTATCGGTGGATAAAGTGGACGTTCTGCAGGGCTACGTGAACTGAGCACTGACTGGGGAGGTTGTTTAATAGAGATGGACCGGTCACCGGTTTCCCTTTTTGAACACAGCACGCCTGTTAGTGGTCAACATCTTCCCTTCTGTAGCCAAAACCTTTCCGTACAACTGAAGTTGCGTTTCTTTTAGCAACCAAATCTTCCTTTCCGGTGTTTTTCTCCTGTTCCCAATTCATTTTCAGGGCGGGGGGGACGACTAGCGCGGCCTACTTTGGTCGTTTGATGAATTGATGAAGACCGATGGTGATTGGTGGTTCGCTGTGCATGCAGAGCCTGCGTGTCACAAACTGTAACAATTCACTGCGTGTATCCAAGGACCCTTCAACTGGAGTAAATGATGTTCTATCAGACAGACTTCTCTTAGATTAGTCAAGGAAAATGTTTTCCTTTTGTGTCAAAAAAGTTGTAGCATGACGTGTTTGAGTTCATTTGCCCTAATTGACATTGCACGGCCTGTGATGTCACTATTGCACAGGCGCACATTGCCATGTCGATGTAATAACAATATCTTGTGCAGCCCTAACTGGAGGTAATGGCATGGTCTGATCTGTACCAAACAAAGATTTTTTTTTTCTTTAGTCTACAGGTAGACTATGATTTTTGTCCAGGACATGTCTGCAGTACCACAATACCCAATTCACAATTGTATTTTAACACATATTTTGCCATTAACAAATATTGCACCGCCTGCGAGTTGGAGATTATGATTTAAAAATATAAATCTGATTCTTCAGCCCTATGAAATTGAGGTAAAACAAGGAAAACCTCATATACAGGTGCATATCAATAAATTACAATATCATGGAAAAGTCCATTTATTTAATTAATTCAATTCAAAAAGTGAAACTCATATATTATATGGATTCATTACACACAAAGTGAAATATTTCATGCCTTTATTTGTTTTAATCTTGATGATTACAGCTTACAGCTAATGAAAAACCAAAAATCAGTATTGCAGAAAATTTGAATATTGTGAAAAAGTTCAATATTGGAGACTCACGGTGTCACACTCTAATCAGCTAATTAACTCAACCTGAGCCTTTTAAATGGTCTCTCAGGCTGGTTCAGTCGGCTTCACTATCATGGGGAAGACTGTCATTGAGGGTGAGCCTCAAAAGGTCATTGCTAAAGAAGCTGGCTGTCCAAGCATATTCATAAAAAAGCTAAGTGGAAGGAAAAAGTGCGGTAGGAAAAGGTGCACAAGCAACAGAGATAACCGCAGCCTTGAGAGGATTGTCAAGCAAAGGCCGTTCAAACATTTGGGACAGCTTCACAAGGAGTGGACTGAGGCTGGAGTCAGTGCTTCAAGAGCCACCAGGCGCAGACGCATCCAGGACATGGGCTGCAACTGTCACATTCCTCATGTCAAGCCACTGCTGAACCAGAGACTACGTCAGAAGCGTCTTACCTGGGCTGAGGAGAAAAAGAACAGGTCTATTGCTCAGTGGACCAAAGTCCTCTTTTTTTTGAGATAAAAGTACATTTTGCATTTCATTTGGAAATCAAGGTCCCAGAGTCTGGAGGAAGAGTGGAGAGGCACAGAGTCCACGTTGCTTGAAGTCCAGTGTGAAGCTTCCACAGTCAGTGATGATGTGGGAGCCATGTCACCTGCTGGTGTTGGTCCACTGTGTTTCCTCAAGTCCAAAGTCAACGCAGCCGTCTACCAGGACATTTTAGAGCACTTCATGCTTCCTTTTTCTGACAAGCGTTATGGAGATGCTGATTTCATTTTCCAGCAGGACTTGGCACCTGCCCACACTGCCAAAAGTACTAAGACCTGGTTTAATGACCATGGAATTACTGTGCTTGATTGGCCAGCAAACTCTCCTGACCTGAACCCTGTCGAGAATCTGTGGTATTGTGAAGAGGAAGATGAGACACGAGACCCGACAATGCAGACGAGCTGAAGGCTGCTATCAAAGCAACCTGGGCATCCATAATCCCTCAGCAGAGCCGCAGGCTGATCGCCTCCATGCCACGCCGCATTGATGCAGTAATTCATACAAAAGGAGGCCGAACCAAGTACTGAGTGCATACACATGAACATACCTTTCACATTTCGACATTTCTGTATTAAAAATCCTTTTTTTAAATTTTTTTTTTTTTTATGTAATATTCTAATTTTCTGAGATACTGATTTTTGGGTTTTCATTAGCTATAAACCGTAATCAAGATTAAAACAAATAAAGGCTTGAAATATTTCACTTTGTGTGTAATGAATCCATTTGAGTTTCACTTTTTTTTTTTTTTTTTTTTTTTTTTTTTTAAATTGAATTAATGAAATAAATGAACTTTTTCACGATATTCTAATTTATTGAGATGCACCTGTATGTGAAGTCGTAAACCAACAAATGTTTAGCATATTTGTTTGATAAACAACTAATTTCATTGAAATTGGGCACTAATAAGAAACACATACAGTAATACATACTTAAATTTCTTGTTTTTCTCATGTCCCTTAAAAGTACAGATCAGGAAAACACCTGAAAACACTCAAAGAATAATCGGACGTCTGATAGTATACGTCGTCAGACATCATACTGCATACATCTTAACTTTAGAGACCACGTTTATCTTTTTTTTTTTCAGTGCTCACAAGGCACAGCACAGCGCACAGAATAACACAGTGTAAGAAGTAAAGGGACGATCCTTTCTAGTGGAGTGCATGAGAAATTAAAGCGTGAGCAGCTGCTGCTGAACTGATCATGCTCTCCAATACACTTTACCTTCATGTGGAGCTACATCTTTATATTTTTCCAGAGGTTATCTGCATTAGTTGCCCTCATTAATCATCTTCCATTTGCTACCGAGGCTCATATACGTACTGTGTATAGCACACAGTGATTTACCCTTCATTCACCTTGCAGTCTCTGCACCAGAAATCAACACATGCTCTTGCCACACTGTACCCGTCTCATTAAATTCACATACTTCTATTTAGCTTGATGAAGTGGCTTTGGCTACAGTAGAGGAAGCAGCAGTGTTGCAAATAAGCATCCAGCTGGACAAATATCACAAGCACATGAGATGAAACGGAGGAAGAAACCATCACATGGAGGCAGAATGAGGCTACACTGCACATCTATGCTACATCCAGAGTCTCTGTACAGAGGGAGTGGGCGATAAGGATAAAACCCTCTATCTCATTTCTATTAAATGTTATATCAAATATTGGAATATAGTTACCTTTCTTGAAAGTCAAATAGGAAACTGTTTTTAGACACAAAATACCCACACATGAATGTCTGGGTAATCCAATAAATAAATACATGCGCTTTATCACAATGATGTCATCTTAGAAAAATCTATGAGAAACATCATCTAAAAAAATCCAATATTGCCAGAGTGAAGTCCTGGTTATTGATTGGCAAACTAGTATTACGCCTGCAATGGTTTAATACAAACCAGATATATTAGAAATACACAGTAGCGTGGGATCAATAGCATGGCAAAATCTCTCACAGCAGAAAAAAGTAATTCTCACACACTACATGGCACCCAGTCATAATCAACTTCTATAGGGCCAGTCAGCCAAAATGTGCCTCCGGGCCTCCATTAAATCTGAGTTTGAAATATGCCCCATGTACAGTTCAATATTAGCAGAAATAATACAATTATTAAAACTAGATTTGACACTCGTCAAGACAAGGCCTTGAAATCAGGTAATAAAGCAGGACCAAGCCGAAGGGCTATATCAGTTGATATTATGATTTAATTAGCACATATTACCATATACCCAAACAATGTAAGAATTAGGCCTAATCATACTATTAAAATCCAACAGCCACACAGTGAACTTGGTAGTTTTGGCTTTACACCCAGCCCTTCTACATTAAAAGAAAAATCACCAATATGGAACAGCATCCCCCCCCCAACTATCTCCATATTAATATTGATCGCCATTCAGTTTCACATAGAGCTGCTTTTTTTTCCAACAAAAAGCCTGCCACCCAGGTCTTTGCAGAAGAAACTGTTCAGTCAGGTCTACAGGCTGTCGTCTGTAAGCATCATATTTATAAAGATGTTTTATTGTTGGATTTTTAGAATTGCAATAATGCGTCAGATCTCTGCTGACTGATTTCAAACGCTTATCCTCACACCACATGGCGTCTCTGAAACCATGACAGAGCAGCGGCGCCATCTGGTGGCCAGTGGAAGAACCTAGTGGCATCTACCACTGTATATTTATATATATGTATATTTAAGTAGCTAGCAATTTAAAAAAAACATAACTTCAATGGACTCCTGACTTTAGCTGCGCACACACACACACACACACACACACACACACTCACCAACACAAGCTGTATATACAGAGTATAGTATACACGTGCACACTTGCAGAGAATGGAGAGCGAAAATATCAAGCGAGTGGGATGTGAATTGTACTTGTAAATCGACTTTACGTACTGAGCCAGAAACATGTCGTTATTCACCACACTGCCTTCAAACAACCTACCCACCATAGCCTACGCGGAATATTAAAACACTAAGCAACTTTAGTTCCCTTTGAAAGCGGGATGCTCGTTTCTCTCACCGTGTCACGCAGTGGTGGCAGACGTCTCTGGAGCGCTTGTTGGACACACAGCACGCCAGCGGCTCGGCCGAGTACACCAGCTCCCCCCGGGTGAGCCTGCCTGTCGCCCGCAGACCGTTTCCCTTTCCCGGGCTGACAAAACGCTCCAGCTTCGGTGCCATAGTCGGTTTTCCCTCCATGTGAACCGAGCAGTGTTTACATCCGCAACGTAATGGACGTACACCGTGCGTCATGGCGTCACAATCACCTGCGAAACTTTGCCATCCGTACATGAACTTTTCATATCAGTTATATTCTTCCCATCTTCTACTGGGATTTCTATGGAAGCCTATTTCCTCTAGTAAAAAAAAAAAAAAAAAAGATCCCCATGGAAAGATAGTCATAATTACGAGATAAAAGGTCATAATTATGACATTTAAATACCAAGCTGTATTTTGGTAAATAACAATAACAGCACTTGAATAGAGTAAGTAAAACAGTGCTTACGATGTGAAATTAAAATAGGAATATGTCAATTGTAACAACATTAGACTATTATGTGACTTCTCTCATGTGACAACTAGTAAAACAAATAGTGAATATTTGCACTGGTAAATAAATTCCCCTGTTCTACTTCTACTAAATTCTACTATTCCCCCTAAAAAGTGTTTATTTTACATGGCTTTATGTACAAACCTGTGCCATAAAATGTTTACAGTGTAAACCAAAACACTAGAAATTCATCAAATGTGTCCAAACAGCATTTGCTGACCTGCGTTGTCTGGAAATACGTCAAAAGAAGGCATTCCTGCACAGCCAAAAGAATGAATGTAATATTCCTAATATATAAGCTTTTTACTGAAAACTTAGTTTCATGAAAGCATAAAATACACCCAAGTTGGGAAACAATTACAAACTGCAACCACCAGATAAAGGGCAGTTTTGTTCATGTCGACATTGATCCCAATGGGCAGCATGAAGTGAGCGATGTGGTTTCTCTCCTCAGTGTTGGAAAGGGGTCGGCAGCAGGGCAGAGCTTGGAGACTTTATCGCACTAATCATATAGAAGAAATCATGAGTAAAATTCCCTTAAAAAAAAAATGTAAATTACTACTTACAATTTGGCAGCTATGATGAATGAGCACTGGTGATGATCACACAGAGCAAACATCAGAGCTTAAATATCCTTTAACCTGGAGGAAGTTAGAGCAGGGGAAACCCCGATGACGGTTTCACCCACATAAGACAGGCTGTTGCTATGGTTCCATGGAGTAAGAGCCTGAAACACTCAATTTAATACACAATGAATACTGATATTTGATCGGGAAATTTGAGTTTTCCGCCTCGAGTGACATGACACAGTGGGTAACCCGGGTCACTTACAAATTTAACTGCAGAAGGTCATGACCTGTGTCTCTCGGAGCAATAGTTCAAACTCCGGCTCCAAGACCGACTAGTCAAGGGCAGCTGGTTTAATAAAGACTGAGCTGACTCAATGTCACAGGTTTGTGTTCAATCGCTCACGTGAACACGAGGAGAAAGTTACACACGCACACAATACACACACACACACACAAAAGACAGACACACAAATCATTCCGAGTTTCAAAGAACTATTTTTAGAAAACATTTATAGTAAACATTGACAATCACACACCAAGGATGATGCTAATCCCTAAAAACAGCAAACACACAGGCAGAGTTTCAAATGATCTCTTCAACATCAAGGCCTGTGCTGCTGGATTACACTGGATATTTATTGTTTCCTGCACTTGTTTCCAACTGTTTTTATACAGTATTTTTATACCATACCTAGCCAGACCCGCTTAGGCGCAGAGTGTTTTCTGTTCAAGTCATCTGTGCATAACTGATGTTCACTGGCATCACTTCTTCACACTCAACCTGAAAACGGTTTGTGGATAATTGCCGTTTCTGATGAAATCATATAAATCCTGAAGTTTAGCTCAGGACCTACACAACAATTCTTCTGGAAAGATTGCAATATCTTAAAAAAGATGCAAAAAAACAGCATCCAAATCTACTTAGTGAAAGAAGCCACTTTAACAGGACAGCCAGTATGTACACATTTATTAATGCACAGTGCAGCACATTAACAATTTAGTAATAAGCAGAATTGCATTGGGATGCGACAGGGCTCCCTGGTCAACTGCTTAGCCACCGCTAAGCTCAGTCACAGGGGGAAGAACTAATTAACACTAAATGTAGTTTAGCATTAACCCATAACCTCTTCTGCTGCAGATACAGACGTCAGGTGACACAGATGGTGAAACTGACGGTCACCAGAACCAGCTCGTCAAGAAGTGCCCAAAAATTGCAACGACTTTTCGGCCAACTGAGCAAACCGTATGGACAACCATGACGGATTCACATTTTTCTTATGCACAAAAATAATTCTTCAGGAGGAAAACTTTTAAATATATACTTTGAATGGGCAAAACAAACCAATACATAAACATGGCAACACAATGCATAGTTTATCTGCCATCATGTTTTAGTGCTTGTGAATATAAGATGCAAGATGTGAATTTAAGAGAAGTAAAAGAAGAAACTTTCCACTTTTAGACCAAAAGCCTCTTTTCTTCATGTTCTGTTTCTGGTTGATTTATAAGTACAAATGTAACCCAATCCAAGTGTCACAAATCTCAAAGAACTAACCAACAACTTTAGCAGCAGGATTTCAATTTAGTTTAACTTCGGTCAATTAAAAATTTAAGCGCATCCACCTTCAGTTAGGGCTGGGCAACCAAAATATGGATATTATATCGATATCAAGATAGGAGACTTGATATTGTCTTAGAGTTTGGAGATCGCATAATTGTCTTTTGCTGCTTTTAACTTCTGCATTACAGTGAAGTGATGTAATTTTTCTGAATTTAGACCGTTTTAGCTGTTATATTATTTACATTTACCCACTTAAAACATCATTTCAACATTACTGATTATTATTCATCAAAAATCCCAGTGTAAATATTTTGTGAAAGCACCAATAGTCAAACCGCACAATAATGATGGAGGTATTTGATCAAAACTCTCTTGATATTTGATTTTCTCCATGTCACCCAGCCCTACCTTCAGTTACTGCTCAACAGACTGGACCATACTACTCATTTCTAAATGTTTGAATTTGGAAGGAAAGACACTTCCAACATGTATGACTTCAGGAATAAGCTCAACCAAGATCTGATTGATTTGAATTTAAAAGATATGAAGAGGAAATTCTGAAAAGCGGATCAATTTGCTTTGGGATAAACAGTCAGTCATTCAGGCTAAAATCTTAGCAAATACTGTAAATAGGAATGTGGGGATGTCAGACCCGAACATGTCTTGATGCAATTTGGGAACAGAGTGGACAATTTATAAAAATGCAACATACAAAACCTTTTTAAAATGGCTTAAAATAAAAAAACAGTCCTAGTCACTGCTTCTCTTCTAATCAGCGCTTTTTACATTTCTTTACAGTCTTATGTACAGTCAGGGATGTGATCAGGACAAGAGAAAAAGCAAAAATAACTAAAAAGGTTTGAGATAAATGGAGGTTCATGTGGAAAATATGACAATCACTTGTGATCAAAACACAGCAAAAAAAAAAAAAATCTGTAAAAATCCTGTTTCTGACAAATAAAGAGACGACTCACATCCCTGAACAACAGCCTTTACAGCAGTCCACTTGTAGAGGTCAACATATAGATGACACTTCTTGTGAATAAAAAAAAAAAAAATCTGACTACAAAGAGTCAGGGTTGGGGAGATAAAAAGGTAAAAAGAGGCGCTGCAGGTTCTACGTTGTCTTGCGGAAGCCTTTCAGGATGGGATAGATGTTTTCAAACGCTTCATAGATCTCTGCTCTCACCTTGGCACCTTAAAAACAAAAACAACAGACATCATTAATAACAATGAGTCCAGGACATAACAAAGACAGAAGCAATCTTTACAGTATACCCATTAACATCATGTTCCGGATTATCTTTTCCATTTCCAATTAAAAGTTCTACTGTAATGATAATCATTCATTTATTGTGTGAAGTGCTTGACCGATACATCAGCACGGCCGATAAATTGCACTGCTCTAGAAACTGATAATGCGTGAAGGGAAGCCATTAGCAGAGAGGAGGCGGCCTTACCTGTGAGTACAACTTTCCCAGAAACAAAGATGAGTAGGACGATTCTGGGTTTGATCATCCTGTAAATGAGTCCTGGAAACAGCTCCGGTTCATAGCTGAAACAGACAAATTGCTTTATTTGAACCATTACAAGTATTAGCTCAGTCATTCAAATAAATAAATTTTGAGTTGAGAAAAACTCCTCTTAGCTTTCTGCATACCGTCTGAAAACATTAGGCTATATATATTACCTACGTTTCAAACAATTCCACACACATGCTTTCAGAGGATACTGTTGGTATGGGGGCATATCAACAAGAATGTAGCCTCTTTCTTTGGCACAACTCTGCAGCCACAAGCATGACATTCTCACATAGCAGCCATCATATGCTGGTGCTTTCAAAAAGCAGAAATTAGTGACCGTGGTTTTTTACCTGCACACGACATAAAACAAACAGAAATTACCTGCTAAACTGCTGATGTGTGAGGACTAATCCTTCCAGCCGAATGGGGAACTTCACATCACAGCTTCCCACCATGTTCTGAATCTTGAAATCCAAGAATTTAGCAGGAAAACCGAGCTTCTGCACCACACGAGCGTATTTTCTGGCAGCTAACCTCGACTGCTCCTCACTGGAGATGTGAGTCGATGTGAGGTGGATTATAGGAAAAGAAGAAGAACATTTGACAAGTATTAAGGAGAGAATAAGGAGATGAGATACAAAAAGGTAGAGAACATTTTATTGAAAGACAGGGCAAGATTAACATCCCCACTAGAGACATCACGACTGGGAAAATCAGGCTTTTTATTATGAACTTCAGCATATGAAAGGTCATCAAATAACCCATATGCTGACCTCTTGGCTCCGGTGCAGACCATCTTCCCAGAGCTGAAGATGAGCGCTGTGGTCCTGGGTTCTCGTATTCTCATAATGACTGCTGCAAAACGCTAGAAGAAATGGACAGAGTGGGAAAATTATTACAGCCGGCAGTACTTTGACACAAATGTAGTGTGGGGGTGTATAGCATGAATATAACAAGTAGCAGAAAGATCAAGTAAGCAAAGTAATTCCCTTTAACCTGGTGGATTTCCCATAAATGTGGCTATTGTTGTTCATGCCGACTTTGCACTCTGAGGACAGGTCAGTGAGCCAGCATACACAAAAGGACCTCTTTTTTTCACAGCAGAAATTTTAGTATCTCATTGCAGGAAAAGCTCAAATTGTAGTGTAATGAATGACTAATGCCAGGGCCGACGAACGTAAAGTAAGCATGACACATACAGCCGCAAAAGCATTAATGGGAAATGCGGCAGATTGAAATAAACAGGCAGAGAGCAGATTACAGTGATGTGTGGCAGTCTCACCTTTGGGTTGTACTCTGCATTCCTGGCTCTCAGTGCGATGGTCTTCAAGTCCAGTTTACAGCCCAGATTGACAGTAGATACTATGTTTCTGAAGGTAGGTAAATAAAAATTTTTAAAAAGCAGAGAAAAGAACGAGTAAGAGACGGAAAGGAAAACTGTTCAGTCGGTAGCAAGGAAACAAGTTAGCTATAGTTATGTTTGGGGTCTTAATGCATTTTAATTCACCTCGAGCACAATTTTGTTCCATGCATGCTTTTCTCTATAGCAATGTTAAAGCTAAACTTGAACAGAACCACTTACTATGGGAACATAACATAAAAGGGGAAAGTGTGTGTATTAGCTAGAGGATTTCAGAGTGTGATTGATTGGCATGAATTGATACTTTGACTATTCTTTCCATTGGATATGAAACATACTGTAGCTGCGGTACTATTCCAGAGCTCTCTGAGGCTGGTGTGGCCGGTGTGATGGGGGTCATGGGGGTCAGCGGGGTGTTGTAGAGCGGGGTGTTCCCTGGCAGCGCTGTGGTGGTTGAGCCTGCAACCGTCTGGGAATGGTAAAGCTGAGGGGTCTGCCCCGACGTTCCAGGAAGGCCTTTAGAACAAAGAATGTTTTTTTTCCTCTATAATATGAACCCATGATATACCTCCACTATGGCTGAGACTTTGATGGTCCTTTTATTTTCTCAGAATAAATGGGGAGTACACTAATTGTAGAGATATGAGATTATGATCTCACCTTGTAAGGCGGAATATGACAGTAGTGTGTGTTATACCTGCGTTTGCCTGCTGTGCCTGTTGCTGCTGTTGTTGCCTCTGCTGTTCCTCCAGTATAGACAAACTGTTGGTATTCTGGACGGGCTGGGGTGTGAGGCCTGAGCCATATGGCATCATGGGACTGAAGATAGGCATACCTGGAGTCATGGCGCCCTGCACAAGGACACAACCCCAAAAAGTCGGGATCCCACGTTAGCAGCAAATGATACCGACAAATAATGATGCAAAAATTCTGTGGAATTCTTTCAAAATACAGTTCACGTGAGTGAGAAGGAAAGTTACACTTTAAAATGTATAAAACCATAAAATACTTGAACAGTGTTACCTGAGGGGAGGCCAGTCCCTGAAAGGGCGGTATACTGTTGTTCTGGTCCATCGCTTTAGCTCCTCACGTTAGTTCACTGCCACCCAAGAGCAGGAAGTAACTTTACACAGCAGGTGCCTCAAAGCTGTGCGTCTAGAGTCTATATTACAGTCGAAAAACCCCAACAACCACAGCGGACTGGACTCTGCAGAAACACCCTCTTCTTGTTTCTTCTCTCTGGCAGCTGTGTAGTGCCTGAAAGATGAAAACAACCAGTTTACTCAGACAAACACTTTGTTACTGGCAGTGGTGGACAGTAATTAAGTACATTCACTCAAGTAATGTACTTAAAAAGTAAAATTTTGAGGTACTTCTACTTTACGTTCTCATTTTCTGCTACATTAAACTTCTTTTTCAAGTCAGAGGCAAATATTATATTTTCCACTGCACTACATTTATTTTATATCTACAGTTACTTTGAAGAATTAGAAAAAGATTAAAAATACGAAATATAAAAAAATCAACAAATAATTTATCATGTATAATACGTTAAATAAAACTAAATGGATCCTTTCATAAAATTCACAAGCTACCCAGCAGTATGTATAGCCCAGTAAAAATAAATGTTCCTCCTTTACCAGCTGCAACATTAAAGTGATGCACACAATGCATTATTAATTATAATTCAATAATACTACAAATGTATTATTCTGGAATAGCCCATCGTGCAAAAATGGGTACTTTTTGTACTTTGAACACATTTTGATGCAAATACTTTTGTGCAAGTAACATTTTTGAATGAAGGACTTTTACATGCAACAGTGTTTCTACAGTGTGGCATTACTACTTTTACGTTACACAAGTAAAACATTTGAATACTCATTACTACTGATTACTGGTAATTATTTAGCGCGTGTGCATCATCTTACAAATGACATGAAGCGGAGTTCCTGCAGCAGCAGCGGCGGCGGTGGCGCGAACACATCCACTGCTTGCTAACCATCACATTTAGCTTTAACGTTAATTAACGTTACTTTAGCTCGTTCATTAATGTTTTACCCCAATGCATTACGTGCCCTTTGAATAGTTTAGTGTGCAAAACACGGGTGACAAATGTGTCTCTACCCAAGTAGCCTAATAGAAGGATGTCCTGACAGCCTCCGACATGAAACATATCAACACACTGGCTAGCTGAAGTTAGCCGCAAAGCTAGTATTAGCAACATTAGCTAACATTGTGGCTAGAGTGCGTGCGCTTAAAAGAGCTGCACATAACTTTGACGTTGACTAGTGCACCGCAGTACAAAACTTACACTCACACCATTGCAGTTCAAACCAGCTCACGCACTCAATTAATTCAGCTTGAAGCTCGTCTCATCCTCGGCACTTCTGCTGCTTCCTCGGCGCTCATGAGTGTTGTCGGCTGCTTCCGGAAGTAGAACCTTTATGTTCCGCTGTGTCACGGTTCACAGCAGACAGAGCAAAGATGGCGTCGCTGAGTGACAAATCAGTTTGGGACGAAGTGGAAGATGGAATCGGCGAAGAAGTGTTAAAAATGTCCACAGAGGAGATAGTTCAGCGAACTCGTCTCCTCGACAGCGAGATAAAGATTATGAAGAGCGAAGTGCTGCGAGTGACCCACGAGCTGCAGGCTATGAAGGATAAAATCAAAGAAAACACGGAGAAGATAAAGGTGAACAAAACGCTGCCGTACCTTGTGTCTAACGTGATCGAGCTGCTGGATGTGGACCCCAACGACCAGGAGGAGGACGGGGCCAATGTGGATCTGGACTCCCAGAGGAAAGGAAAGTGCGCCGTCATTAAGACATCCACTCGACAGACCTACTTCCTGCCCGTGATCGGGCTGGTGGACGCCGAGAAGCTGAAGCCCGGAGACCTGGTGGGTGTCAACAAGGACTCCTACCTGATCCTGGAGACCTTACCCACCGAGTATGACTCCAGAGTCAAGGCTATGGAGGTGGATGAGCGCCCCACAGAGCAGTACAGCGACATAGGGGGGCTGGACAAGCAGATCCAAGAGCTGGTGGAGGCCATCGTCCTGCCCATGAACCACAAGGAGAAGTTTGAAAACCTTGGCATCCAGCCACCCAAAGGAGTCCTGATGTACGGACCACCTGGCACCGGGAAGACCCTCCTGGCCAGGGCCTGCGCCGCTCAGACCAAGGCCACCTTCCTGAAGCTGGCCGGTCCACAGCTGGTCCAGATGTTCATCGGAGATGGAGCCAAGCTGGTGAGAGACGCCTTCGCCCTGGCCAAAGAGAAGGCACCATCCATCATCTTCATCGATGAGCTGGACGCCATCGGTACCAAGAGGTTTGACAGCGAGAAGGCTGGAGACAGAGAGGTGCAGAGGACCATGCTGGAGCTGCTCAACCAGCTGGATGGATTTCAGCCCAACATGCAGGTCAAGGTAAAGATGCTGCCACCAAAATACCTGTTTAATCTCCTTTTTTTAAATGTTTTATATGAAGTATATAAATTGACATTCTTCAGTATTCCAGAAATCGTATTTCATACCATTCTTACATAAATCAGAATCGGTAATTGCTCTTTGCACAAAAGAATTGTGTGAACATTTCAATATGGACATAGGACAGCACACGATAAATGTTTTCACATATCAAAAGGTGTAGTGGAAACCTAAAACAACCAAATTAAAGAAGTTTGTTCTGCTTGAAACAAAGCTAAGCACCAACTTTCCTGTCTTTTACTTTACAGTATAACTACATGCACTTTTATTTTGTAGGTGATTGCTGCCACCAACAGAGTGGACATCTTGGACCCTGCGCTGCTCCGTTCAGGTCGTCTGGACAGGAAGATCGAGTTCCCCATGCCAAACGAAGAGGCCAGAGCTCGCATCATGCAGATTCACTCTCGCAAGATGAACGTCAGCCCTGACGTCAACTACGAGGAGCTGGCTCGCTGCACCGACGACTTTAACGGAGCCCAGTGCAAAGCTGTGTGTGTGGAGGCCGGCATGATCGCGCTGCGCCGCGGGGCCACAGAGCTGAACCATGAAGATTACATGGAGGGAATCCTGGAGGTCCAAGCCAAGAAGAAGGCCAACCTTCAGTACTACGCCTGAGGACACCGTGTCCGTGTCTGTGTTTGTGTGAGAGAGAGTCTTTGATTATTAAAACAGTTGTTGAGTAAAAACTTGTTACAGTTGCTGATTAACTTGGGTTAATAAAAGGACATAAAATGTTAAGTGTCGTGTTTCTTCCTGCTGAGCATTGACGGGACAGTCTACGCTTTTACTCTTTCAGGTGGTGCAGAATAATATCACACATGTGAAATTATTAAACACAGAAGTTGAGTCTTTATTGGGCTGGACGAGTGTTCAGTACAACATAGGTTTTGTTTTATTAAAACCAGTCATTAGACACACCACAATCGTGGTCGGGTAAATGTTGATGTTTCATTTGCCGCAAGTGTGAGGTTACTCCAGGAAAAATGGAGACAATGCACAGAACCAACAAGTTATTAATAGTTAAGAGCCATTTAGATTTGCTAACACAACAGGACTTTTTCTTGGTAAACGTTTTAGCATAGCAGTAAAAGAACAGGTAATAACGATAAAAATTGGCTGCATTAAATTCATGTGCGCTCGGTCCACAGCCCTGCTATAAATAAAATGTGTCCAAAATCTATACTACATACTAATGGTCATAGTGTACTGTTTCAGTTGTTAATATAGGGAAATATCATACTTTACCATTTTATATCCATGTATTATATCATTGAGCCCACTTGCACAATACTAGAGCTGTGCAACTGGGACATCTAAATGGGATGCAGCTATAAATAAATAAAAAATATATAACAAAAAATATATCCAACACGAAAAACGAACAAGCAGGTAACCAAACAGTCACTGATATAAGAAAGACAGTAACCTTAATGTGGTACATGGCAACAATTTCAGATACTGTACCAAACCATCGCCTTCTTATCAAGGTTGTGTTGCTCCCTCCGGATCCACTAAAGCTTTCCCATAGTTCTTTAACAATCTACTTTTTCCAGTTCAATCTTCCCAGAATGTTTTCATATGTAACAATTTCCATATTTTGTTCCCTCCACATTTTCAGTGTAGGAGTTTGAGGCTCTTCCCAACATCTTAGAATCCTCCGAGCTCAGTTTATTAAGTTTTAAACTAAACCCAAGGAGACAAAACACCTGGGCAGTGTAGCAGCCATCCTTAGTGGTATTAGTTTCAACAGCTTCTTTCTGCTATGACAAGTCAAAATGTCTGCAGTGAGAGAAGCCTACAGTCTGTAGGAGTAACTGTCAGATGAGGATGACCGTGTGTGTGTCTACAGATGTTCATTATGATACACAGTATATAGTATGTTTATTAGTGAGATAACCTGCTGTGATATGTGGTAAAGACACCTGGGGATAAGCATGAATGGATGGATGATTGTTGAGCAGTGTTGGCCCTCAATCCTGGTTCCCGGGCTTTTGTATGCAAGCAGGTGGTTTATTGCTGTTAATTCACCTGCATGTCAGCTCACGATAAGATGAGCAGAGACTCTTCCAGAGGACTAGAACAATGTATGAAAGTGTCCTCAAAATTGACAATAAAAACTATCAAACCAAATAGTGACAAAATAAAAAAGATGGAAACCAAATGGGGGCAAAAGAGAAAGATAATTGTAAAAAAAAAAAAAAAAAAACTTTATTATAAAACCATCATCTCCCACCAGGTTATTACATTTAGCTGCAACAGAAGAGAGGACATTCTGTGAGTTTTTCTCTTCTCTCTATACCTCATGAAGTGGTGGTTTGTGTTGTTGGTTACCCTCCTCGACAGCAGCCTGAAAAAATCCTGCTGCACTTAGTTTTCACAACCATAGAATCATACGATAGAAATTAAACCTCTGTAGCAACTCAGGGATTACACAATGAACCATTGTTACATTTGCTGCAAATGGTTAAAAAATAAAGTAACTGCACTAATCTCACGTGTAGGAAGCTCAAGAGTTAAAAACAATGCAAAGAAATAGTAGACCATCTCTCCTCTCATATAGACATGTTGCCAGGGCTCGGAGTCTGGCAGCACTTAGTTTCCTTACTTGATAAACTCTCTAAAGTTTTGCATAAATGAAGTGACCATAACATTTTTATTATTTTCCTATTAAGCAGAAACAAATTCAGCACTGAAACTGGAAGAGTGGAGTCTATCAGTCACAACATAAGATAAAACTGTCCAGCTGATGGATACATATTTCATAGTATAACATGTCAGTGTGTTGCTGGGGTGCTTCTGTTCTATAAAGACGTATGTAACACTGTCCTGAACACAGATTAATGTAGTAATACTTCAATATGCCAAAAAAAAAAAAGTAGAACATTATTAAAGGACAATAGTAAGCTACCTGAGATGGAGTGTTAATGTGTGAAAGACATGCAATGAACAAGAAGACCCACATTTGAAATTCTTTACATTTATTAAGAATGTAAAAAGAACAGCAGAGTATGTATCCTTCCAAAACATAATGAAAAATCGAAACAGCGGGAGAGTCTAGACGGATCGAGTGAAGAGTTCCTTGCTTCTCAGAACAGGAGTGCTGATCTAGAATCAGGTTACTAAAACAAATACAAATGATGTAATAGCAGAAACTGAAGGGGATAACTGTGGAAAGCAGGAGAAAAGTGTCAATTTCGAATGATGTAAATTATGAGTGGATATTAAAAAAATGGAAAATCCCCTCCCCCAGATTAAGCCTGACCTAGGAGGCCACTTGAAGCAAATTCTGGATCAACACTCCTATTTTAAGAAACTTGTTGTAAAGGGGCCAAAAACCAACAGAAGAATGTGGAAAGAACAGACCAAAGAGAAAAGCAGAGAAAGGGGAACATATCCCTCCTCAATCCTTCCTCAGTGGTACAGTCTGCTCATTGATGCCTTCCTTAGTGATGACGCAGACTCGAAGGGCATCTCCGGTGTAAACGTCTCTCTCCGCGGCCGAAATGAAGACATCTTTGACCAGCTGAACTGCCTTTTCCTGTGTCAGAGGAACGTGCTGCACACCCTCCATGTTCTTGAAACCAATCTGTGGAGGGACATGTTGGAAGAGAGACAGACATGAATGTACCTTGTCGACTGTAAGGAAACTTGGCTGGAGTCTGCATACCCAATGAACTAATCAGGGCAAAAAGAGTGCGTCATTTACCTGGTTGTCCAGAAGTGGCTGTAGCATGGCACTTGCTGATCCTCCGGCCTTGTAGGTGTCTCTCTGGTAGGAGCCCACTGGATCAAAACTGTACACTGCTCCCTTACCTTACAAACATGAAATATAAAACAAAATAAAGTTATTACAAAGAACATAGTGAAAGCTTTACACAATGTCCAGTGTAGACAACAAAAATAACAAACTTGCTGTGCAATACAATGAAGCACAATATAGGAAGCAATCATTGCATGCAAGAGCTTTTCTTCCATACTTACACAATCCAGTGCACATGCATACGAACCCAATACATTTACTCATCTTAATGTCGACAGCATTTAAGAACCTACCTTGTTCGTCCAGTCCTCCGATGATGTTGTAGACGTAGTAGGGGAAGAACCTCCTGCCGTACAGGATGGTGGACAACATGGCAGCGATGGCGCCACTGGTCATCGTCTTATTGTTTGAATGTTTGTACATCTGAGAGAGGGGGAAGAAACATTAGTTCATGTTGGTAACAATGAAGTAACCTGTGACATCCTCTGTAAGTCTTGTAAGGATGCAGAACTTAAAGACAGGTAAAAAAAAAAGTTATTATAATGAATATGAATAAATATGTTATAAGTGAACACTATTAGAGATAGATATTTCCAACAAAACACATTAGAATATAAGAATCATGTCAACCCTGTCTTGGAGTGAAGAGTAATTATACACACACATCACGTAGATGCAAGGCAATCAGAAAACAGCGTCAATAAGGAAGAAGGTAACACCTGCACACTTACTCCATGCCACAAAAGTTTATTAATGACTATTTCTGTCAGAATTTTGACCTAAAAAAAGATCCAAGCAGGATCGAAACATAGCCATTAATTACCTTTTGTGGCACGGAGTAAGTGTGTAGGCGGAACATTTTCCCTTATTATCTCTGTCATGGACACCACTACAACAACGCTGGTGTGCAAGCAGAGGCAGGGCAGTCAGCAGAATTTGATCATTTTAGGATGAGACTAACGAGAGAGTGAAACCAAAAAACCTCGCTGCACTAGCCCACCTTTAGTCTGGCATCAATGATTTTAGTCAGAGTCAGGCAGTCGCCATGGAAACCGCTGCAGCCAATGACGGTTGTGTCTGTCCTGTGAGGGGGAGGAAAAGCAGAAAAATTAGCCACAGTCAGAGTAACATATTGTTTAAATGGCCTCGAATGTAGCAATGACAAGATATTACAGCTCCAGACACCAACTGGTGCTTAGCTGAGGGAAACCAAGCAGGAACCTACTACACTCCCCATCTTAAAAGTGTCCCATAAAAGTACCAGTGAGAGTGCCTTCTGTTTCTATGCCACAAAACTGCAGAACTCACTGCCTCTGCAAATTAAATGGCAAGCTCTCTCCGCATTTTATGAAGGAAATGAAAGGCCCTTCAATTGAATATTTATTTATTTATTATTTTTTTTAAATCACTGGGGTTTACTTTTATTTTTATTCTATTGACTTTTACTTGCGTGTTTTTTTTACATTTTATTGTCGTCATTTTAAATCTTACTAATCTAAATGTATTTATTGTTGGTCATTTCTGTTTATGTTTTATGTGAAGCACCTTGGGCTGCATGTTTGAATGAATATATATAAATAACTAAAGTTGATTTAAAAGATTATCAGAGGAGAGCTGCAGTGACTTTTTAGTGGTTACAATCTAAATGTTACTAATAATGGATTGCTATGGATTTACACTGGATAATAAAAGTAGGAGGTAAAGCGACCATTATAGATTTAAAGTTAACATTGTGTCTTAAAACAGGCCGATCTTCCATTATTTTACAGTGCAGGACAAGTGACAATGCAAATTTACAGCTTGTAGCATTTTGGTGAGTCGCGGCTGTGGATTGAGTATCCTTCACTCAGCCTGGTGTCTGAGGCGACGATGGCGAAGTCTTCCCCAGCAACAGCTAGTACGGTTCTGAAAGAAAAAAAACACACAACACGGGCTAGTTAATTCATCTCATAAACTAGCTCACCGAAGAGGGAAATGTACGTTACTGTTGTCCCTTGCTGTTGCTAACGGAAGCTACCGTTT
>CALSBV010012174.1:2749785-2765207 GCA_943590825.1 Bovichtus diacanthus | reverse complement strand
AAATATTTAGCTAGTTAGCATGTTCCAGTTGGATGTAAACGTTAGCTAGCAGGATAAGCAGCCAACGGTTGAAAAGTCACACTCACCCTCCGTTGAAAGAGTACGGTGAGAACCGGTGCTCTACTGGACCAGTATAATGATAATCTCTCATCTTCCCAGGGTCTTGAAACGTATGAGAAGAAAGCATTTTTATGTGTTAAAAATTCAGTCCGGTAAACTCGCTGTCTCACTGCAATATGGCAGCCTCTTCTTTTACTGTCATCTCACCCGTGTGTTCAGATGTACTCTGGGCGACAGCGCCCCCTCAGGCTGTTTGGTGTAGAGCAGGAGCCACGCAGCGAGAGAGGAGACATATTTACAGTCTATGAGTGAGACCAGTGTTATAAGTATCCGGATTATCTCGTTTCACTATTTACTTGTACTTTTTATTCTTTCTTCAAAACACTTGTTATATTTTGCAATTAATATGCTATATTTTGTATTGATTACTATTTGTTTAAACAGGAGGAGCATTCTAGTTTTTGTCAATTCTTTGTTTTGTGTCAATGCAGCAATTTTATTTTGTGTTATACATTATAGGAATATAAAAGGCTGTAGTTCATAGTGTTCAAATTTGAGATAAAATTATCGTGAAATTAGTAGATACCTAATAATTGCATTTCTGCGTATATTAGACTGTTTGAAAGCTTTATCCAATAAATAAAATGTAAGAAAAAAAATGACTTTAAAATATATATTCATAACGCATATGCAGTAATCTATCTTCTTAGTGCACCAAACATTGTTTTGCTTTTTGGTAGCAAAACTGGGATTCAATTAAAGACGGCACACAATAGGTAAGGAATGAACACAAGTCTTTTTAAAAGTAGTTTTTATTTAAAAAAACAAAAAAAAAAAACACTTCATAATTCAGTGACTATGACATTATTAGCAACAAATGTTTTTTAAACAACCTGCGTACTGAGGGACAATACAAAATAGAGAAAGTAATTTCAAAAAATAAAAAAGATCTTTCAAGCTGACTGTAAAAATATCAATTGACTAATCTAATCATAGTTGATGGATGTTTAACTTCAATGTAATTACAGTGAGTGGTTACATTTTTGTATAATAATTATCAGTGGATGGTTGACAACTAAATCAATACATGTAAAGTGAGAGACTTGGTTTAACTAATCAAGACTCGCATAAATACTTACTGCAGCCATGAGGTCTACGACAGCCAGTGTCTATTACATTTCCTTACACAGAATCACTAGCACCATGTCATTATTTAAGACAAGACTTCTTTAAATAAGATTGCTCTTTACTGGCCTGCCTCGTTAAATAAATGTTAATTAAACAAAAAACAAAAATATAAAACCATATAAAAATGCTGTTTGAAAGTAAAAAGAATTACATGACTGAGCTTTTGATTGGTTCAGTAGTACCGCATCAAAAGCACCGTTTGTTCACCTGAAACAAATTTCCCAATGCAGAAATATTATGGGACAGAAACCACAAGATGAATCAGTTAAATGAAGTAGGAATGCACTGATACCGTTAGTGGTTAGCAGAGTGGTACATTTGGATGGATTTGATTATTGACATTATTTATGTATGACGTCTGAGAGTTCACTCAATCTCTACCATTACAGAACAGAGTTGGTAAACTAGTTAATGCCTAATCTGGGGGTTTTTGAGCATGTAGATTTAAGGGAATAATCACACACATTATTTAAAGTTTGTTTTGGAGATGAAAAGACAGAGTTCTGCGTTTCTAAACTGATTATGAATCAAACAATAGGCCTGCCTTACAGATCAAAGCATTCACGGAAAAGATGAATTAGTTTGTATTCTAGTGTCAGCCTGTATATTTACTGACCTGTCAATCAATAAAGACTAACAGCAGGTTACGATCTTGTGTTCGTTCGTGTGGATCGTTGGTATTTGGTAGGAGGGCTACACTTTTGTCATTTTTTATATTTCTTTTCACAGTGATCCGTGATCACAGTGATGTTATTAAAATGTATAGATTCTGCAAATGATGAAACAAATGACATAATGTGCATTTGTGGAGAATGTAATCAAGGTATCGTGGTTTATGACGCTGTCGATCATTTTTGAGCTGACTTGGACTTAGATTTAGGTGTTTTGGCTCCTCCCTTCTTCTTGGGTGTGGTGAAATCTTTGTCGCAAACCTCACAGACCCAAAGGCCTGAGGAGACAGAGAGAAATAATTATTACTATAAAAGACAAACAAAAATACAAATCCACATTTTTAACAAGCAGACAAACTAAGTAAGTGTTTGTTGTCCAGTCACTGAGTGAAATGGCAACCAAGCCTATAGTTCAAGTCAAGTGGTGGTGTAATAATCCTGGTCATTAACTTCAGCTAAATAGAAAATAAGTAGTGAAAAATAGAAGAAATAATTCATTTCCATCAGCTGTCATGACACTGAACCACAGAAAATGAACAAACTTGACATTCCTTTGCCACAATTGCTCCACAATTAATTGTACATTACATTACTTTTGTAATGTACAATTAATCCCTGTTGTTTTTCACATGCAGTCAAGTCTTCTATAATTGAATACCAAGAACTTGATTTAATGATTGTAGTTGTCGTAGATCAATTGCTATTTAAACAAGCTATCGGCAGAGTGTGGTAGCGAAAGAGTACTCAAGTTCATTACCAAATCAAAAGATTGAAACATTTTGGCCATTCCTACACAGTTCTCCAACCATGTATTTTGTATGTATATATCGCTACATACTTACTACAATATTGCTACAACTTATGTAAAAACTCAAATCAAACCTTTCTTACCAAACTGAAACTAGCAAACACACTCTGAGAACAAAACCAAAAAAAAAAAAAAAAAACCAAGACAAAACCAAAATAAAAACAAATTCAAATTTGAAAACTATAATAACCTTGTTGTGCATCTGTCTGTCATCACATCATGTACTGTATGCGTGCGTGTGTGTCTATGCGTGTGTATGCATCCACTCACCGGTGGGTATGGAGTCCATGCCTACGCAGAACGTGTGGTATCCTCGGTCACATTTGTCACAGAACATCATCTCGTCCTCATGGTGGGGCTGCTGACACACGGTGCACGTCTTACACTCCATACACTGCCAGCGGTACGTCTGGATCACACCCACCAGGTCCTTGCTCATGTCCAGGCAGGACGGGTGGCCTAAAGAGTACAGACACATGCACAGAAGCAAACATGCATACAGAGAAGCCACACACACACAGCACAGAAATGAATACAAGAGGCAGACGTGGAGACAAGCAAAAAGGGAGCAAGTGAGACAAAAACACAAGACACAAATACAGAAATAATGTTAACAGGCATGTTGTCGTAACTGCCAGGTGAATATACAGATATAAACACTAAATTTGCCAACATGTTCGATACAGCCTTCAGATGAATAACTTTACATTCTTTTGAACCACTAGTGTCTTTGTAATCGCACACACAGTGTAAATCATTTGAAGTGAATTATATACAAATGACTTTTAACTACACAAGCTTAAGCGTCTAAATGTAAACACTCACAGAATATAAACAAGGCAGTATAAACACTTGCCTGGAAGTTTCAAAATTGCTTATGCACAATGAAATGAAGTTGACTGGTGTTACAATGGATCAGAGATGAGTCATTACTCAATGATAATCTGTTCAATCCTCTGTTCATTTTATGTACCACTCATGTGAAACAAATGAGTCAGAGGGACAACTGACTTATGATTACTGTTGTCAATAATTTTATTCTGGGGAGGATAACTTACACAAAAACAAATACACCTGGTATTAAAAGTGGCTAACGTGCTGATGTTGCATATAGAAAATAATATATATATATATAAAAACAGGGAACTGTCCTTTAAAATGAACAGTGTGAACTTACCGCTGTTATCACATTGGGAGCAGTGAATGAGAGCCTCTGGCTTGCCCCTCTTGTTGGCCTCTTTACCCTTCTGGCAAATGCCACATATAGCATTGGGAATGACCTTAGGCTGCAGGGGCAGAATAATGCTATAAAAACCATGTGTAACCTGTAGTCATGGACAATATAGTAATTCAACAAATGTTTAATGCCTAGAGAAAAAAACTAAAAGAGCATCTTTATCTTGACTAACGAAAGCTTTTTCTACTTTTGGGCACACAATACATGAATCGCCTCAACACAAATTGCATCACCTGGTATCAAAGCTGCCGTCCAACTAAGTTTGATGGTTTTAAATGTTACTGATCTACTTCTTTGTTGTTTTTTTTTATTTTATTTTTTATCTTTGTGGCAAGGAGCATCCCCAGGTTACTGGGCCTCAGAGCACTCATCAGAATTCTTCACAATAAACTGCAACAGAGTACAAAGTACCGGGACATTCAAATATATCTCAGGGTACAAATACAAGAAAGGAAAACTGGATCTTACAGAGCCTCTTGTATGCATGTTGCATCTGTGCTCTACAGCAGATTTATTGTCACTGTAGTCAAGTGGTAGCATGTGGACTTTTAAGATCTTTCAGTTGCCTTCTATGCAATATACCTTTCAGTTTAACAGGGCTCAGAGTGGAAATATAAGGAGGCTTGGGGACATTTAATTCAGGATGTCACACAGGTGAGCAGGGAAACATTTAACCCTTTTAAAACTTTAACGGCTCTACAGGAAGCCACATAATGAAAACATGGAAGATTGCATTACATTTGGACTGCAACAGCTTTAACTTAAAAGGGTCATTGGTATTTTTCAACCAGGCTTCCGGCTCTATTGTTCTCGCTGAATACTGGACCAATTTCAAACATTGTTTTCCCCATTAGTCACTTAGACACAAAATGTGGGGAAATTGGGTCCAGGTTGAAAAATACCAAAGTTTCCCTTTAACGAGTTATCTGTGCAATTTAAGAGCATAAAAAATTTATGTGCTAAGGTGACTTTGTTTTTCGGCAGTCCTTAGGACACAGTAGCATCTCCAAAATGAACTAAATCTGTTCCACAAAATTACCTAAAATAACTCCTTCATTAAAATGTCCCCCGACAGGAAGTGAGCAGGGAGCAAACAGACATAGGTACAAAACTATGGGTCAATAAAGGACATGGTTTGATAATGATGAATATCCAAGACTAGAAACACAGCAGAGAACTAATCTAATAGACAGACAGCAGCAAGAAAGGGAAATAAGAAAAAGGTAGAGCTGGACACAGCCCCTTGTGCACATTTTCATACATACTCAGTATGCAAATATATACTCTATCAATATTTCTATTTTAAAATAAAATTCAACAGTTCATACCTATGGCCTCGCTGCATTAGGAAAATCATTAGTGAAAGGAACGCACCTACTGCTATTGAGAACTGACTCTTTACAACTGTAAAAATGCACTTGTGGCCACATGAAATGCTTACATTACAAGCAGTGTCCTTGTTGCCCACATGTTGTTGAGTCCAATGATTCTACTTGATGCCTTCACAGTCAAAACATCTCTTCAGTGGAAACATCCACACAGAAAAATAGAACAGGAGCAGTTCAAAAGGTTGAATCCTGTTTTATTCTAAATGAACAGAATCAACACAAGAAATGCTGTATTTTAAGCACATAAAAGAAAAACACTCTCAGAGAACTCACTTTCAGGCAGGTTTGCTTTTATATAATCTCATATACTATGGAGTCATATAGCTCTAAACATTACGTATAATTCAGACACAGAGGCATACATACTGAGACACAGTTACGTGGGAACTTTATACTGGCTGACCACACAGACTTTAGATCAGTGGATCGTATGATTTAAACATCATGTCTTTACTTTTATTGCGATTTCTATTATGTAAATAAGTGATAAGGTAATGCTAACACGTTACCTGTGTGTGTGAAACTGAACTCAACCTTGCAACTCGTAATGATAGCCATGCCCTCATCGATATCATTCCCTCGTTCAATATGTCCGACATACAAAATAACAAAACTTTCTGAGCTCCTTCTGAGTATCAATCCAGCACAGCACATTCTCGAGTAGACTCATATATTTTTTTATCTCCATAAAATCTCATCTATGTATAAGCCACAGAAAGACTGTGCAGCTTTCAGAGTGATTGATTTCCTGGAATCATTAACCTGAACTTTAATTAATCAGCTAGCGGCATGCAACACTGACTGAAGGTTTTGCGGTCACATGTGGTGCCTTTTGTGGAGACAAAAGTCATTTAGAAATCAGTAAACCGTTCATCTACTGGGCTTTTTTCTGAGAAAGGGGAAAAATAGATGAAAAATCCACCACTGACTGGTACATTTTAACGTTACAGGCATTTTTACTTTAGCTGATTTACCAGCGCTACACAATTGTGGATAATACTTGACTTCTATATAGGACATTTTTGTCAAATATAGAAAAGCCTGAAAGCCATTTCATCTCTAGATCCGTTTGTACTCATCGCAAATTGATACAGTACACGGACATTATGTTACGGACTAGATCTAATGAATTCTGGCTACCAACATGCCATGCCATGTTTGTGGGCTAAAATGCATATTCAAAATAATTTAATGAATAAAGGTAAATTCAAACTGAAACAGACTGAAACTGTTTTATATAGACACTAAAAAAGGACCATGCCCACACCACACAGCTGAGCTGAACTCAACTGGACCATCTTACTCTCATTAATGGGAACATACCAGCATATTCTAGGTTTTGGAAAAAGAATTCTGCAAGGTTGAGGATTGGAAAATTGAAACATAAATCAATGTAGCTAGCACAATGGGCTGTAGGAAACAAGTGGTGGACAAACATAATACTATTTTCCCATTAACAGTCCTTTGAACATTTAGATTCAATTCAAGGCATTTATTCAAAATCAATACCAAAGACATGCCATGACTGGGTGTTAAAGACAGGTAAGCTGGTGTGGGGCTTGTCCAGACAGACAGAAGACTACTTCTAGCTCAGCTCAGCAACAGTGTGAACAAGGTCAGCATGTCTTCATCTCTCCAAGATGACATCATAAGGACCGGTAAACATCATGTCAAACAACTGTCTGATGCTTTTTAACAGATTAACAGTGCAACACATGGAGTATAAACAAAGTATATTACACACTTAAAACATTAGGGTTAAGTGTAATCTACACTTCAGATATAAATGTTAAAATTCTCTAGTGTTAACATCAACTACTTTTTAAAAGCAACCACAATTTCTATGTGGTTTATATTTTATATATCAGAGTAACAAAAAGACTTTTCTTTTAAAAAAAAAAAAGAAAAAGGAAAACTAGCAGCCAAAACATCCACTTACTTGTCTAGGAAGTATCTTTTCTTTTTTTTTTTTTTTTGACAAGTGAGGACAGACAAGAGGTATATTGAAGACAGTCAAAAGGAACAACTGTTAAAAGTTCAAATTGGTCTTCGCTGAAAAACACAAAAAGTGCAGTGAAAAAGAAACAAGTGAACTGTTCCTTTTAAAATGTTCTTATTGCTCACAGTCTGGTACAAAGAGAAAAGAAAAAAAGTCACGTGGCAATCATAAAAACAAAAACTGCAGACAGGACCCCCAGAGAGAGTGTGTGTGTGTGTGTGTGTGTGTGTGTGTGTGTGTGTGTGTGTGTGTGTGTGTGTGTGTGTGTGTGTGTGTGTGTGTGTGTGTATACCAGGTTGTCCCAGCTGAAAAGCTGACAAACTGTAGAAGCCGGAGAACAAAGTGAAGAAAGCTAGGTAGAGGTGGCGGGATGGATGGAGTAAGGGAGTGGTAGTAGAAAGAGGAGGAGGGGGTAGAAAAGTGCTGCTGCTGTTGTTGGAGAAGAAGTCAGGTGCTTTTGTCCTCTACCTTGTACCCTGGGGTGGCTTTGTGGGAGGCAGAATGCCGCTGGCTGCCGTCTTTGCCCGGCGTGGATGTCCTGTCTTTGGCCTTGGACTTGTGGCCCGGTCTACCTCCTCCCTCCTGGCTCTCCACGTCTGATGTGTTGCCTGAAGAACTGTCCTGCAGGGAAACAGAAGAGGAGGGAGGAAGAGTGAAGGACAAGAGGCTAGGAGTGATGTATAAATCAACAATGTATTTCCATGTAGAGATCAGTCAAGTTTAGTAGAGGTAAATGATTCTGACATGGGACCTGGAATCCATCATATAGTTGCTGGCATAGTTGTAGAATAGACTTTAAAAAAGTTGCTCTGATAATAAAAACGTCTGTGTCTGCCAAAATCTGCCACAACATCATATATTAATATTACTAACCACTTTTTTTTTTTTTGAGTTAAATGTTTCAAATAAAACATAACAGTCCTGAACACAACTACCAAATGTTATGCAGTTTCAGAATTTTAACCCTTTAAATGCCAGTTTGTTAACATAATGCCACTGTGGGTTTTTTAGCACATATATGCTCCATAGGACCAATTTGAGAAAATGACTCTGGTGGAAATAGTCATTCATTTGAAGCCAGGGCTGTAGATTGAAAGTTTGATATAATATAATACATGATTTTATGGCATTTTTGAGTGTCTGTATTTTGGTAACACAGTTTATAATAGACTTATAATAATAATAATAGGAGCTGAGGATTAACTTCTAAAATTTGAGAAGAAAAAAAGACTCACACCTGTACCAAAATGTATGCCATATGCATTAACAGTGCCAAAAGGATTGAAAAATTAAAAGGCCAGAAATGTCCTAAGTAAAGCATCTGTACCACTAATCCAGGATGGAAGTATGACATGACACAGACAGGCTACTAGTGTAGTTGTACAAAGCCTAATGTCTTACAGAAGAGTTCTTGTTCTTTTTGTCACCCTTGCCATCCTCTGCATCATCCGAGTCTGGTTCTGAGTCCAGCGCAGGGAGCTCTGGATCCAGTGGAGGCTCAAACAGAGCTGTGTTCAACGGCAAGTATCGCAGCTCATTGGGAGAGTACCTGTCGTGCGCACAATGATGCATCAGGACAAATTCAGCACAGCAATAAATAATCAGGCTGACAACCCATCCAGAGAACACAGTTTCACTCAGGAAAAGGTAACATAAGTTATTTATCATGAATCCAGAAAAGGCAAAAACATTTATCTAAGTGTGCACCTTTTGTAGTATTCTTGGAACTGTCCTGGTATGAGAGCCACAGGGTAAGGCCCTGTCCTTGTCAGATCTGGAGCCAGCACCTTGAACCTGCCCTGGGGCACCTGGATAATCTGAGAAAACAACCAAAAGAAAAATGCATGTCAAAGATACATGAATTCTGGATCCGTGCAGAATCTCAGTTGATAAAATGATCTGTTTTCACAGGTTGGACTTACATGTGTCTGGAGGTCAAAGTAAGCTCTCCTCTCTTCCATACGCTCCCTGTTGAAGTTACTGTTGAACTCCGCAGCTTTTTTAGCTGCCTTCTTAATGTACTCGGGGACCTTGCTGGCCTCCACCTTCTGAGGGTTCTGCGTCTGCATTTGCTACGGAAGACAACAGACAAAGGCTGTAAGATATGGACATACATGTATGTGGTGGACTTTCATTAAATCAAAACCGTAAAATGAAACGTCACAGTAATCATCAGCCCTGGGAAAATGATTTTAGTTTGTATACTCACAGAGTATTCTTTAGCTATTCTCTGCCGCTCTCTCTCCTGCAGTATGACTGAATACTCTGCGTGTTTGGTGGGATACTCTTTTATCATCAGATCTATCACCTCGTCACTACGCAGCGCTGTCAGACCTGGAACAAACAAAGCATACACTTTGACCACATCAAGCACGATCAAATATTATTAATAGAGTAAATCTTATAAATAAGGTACCAGACTATTTGTACTCCAAATGCATTGTGTTAAGAGAATGAAGTCAAACAACTATTTTGATTTTCACCTTCATTTGACCAAGGACAGTGTATAAATGGGGAACAGAGAGAGAGAGGGGAATGACATGTAACAAAGTAGGAATCAAACCCGGGTGTATGGCATGCGCTGTAACCATTCGGCTACCAAGGCCCTCAGTAGTCAAACGATTCTATCTGGTGTACGATGTACGCTGTGGTTCCTACCCAGAGTACACTGTGTTTCAGTAATGACGTTCTGTTCACGCAGGTAAAGCTTCTCTTTGTGGGACAAGTCTCTTCTCTCCATATCTACAGAGTGAAAAAGAAACAACATCACTGTTCGAGGACCAGCTTCATTCTTCATCAGGCCGAACACGAGTAAAGAAGTGTCATTACAGCAGTGTGACAACAAACAACTAAGCAAAGCTAATACTAGGGAAGTCAGTCTACCCTTTCTCAATAACTATACTTGTATTGTTACAGTGTTATTCCTGTAATAATACTTGTAAATGAACAAGTATTAATAAAATCAATAGTATTATAGTATAGGATCAATTGTATTTTTGAGAGAAAAGAGTGCCACTTTAACAGACGTAGTACTGTTTTAGATTTTTGCTTCAGTCTTACCGGGGTACTTCCTCTTGAAGGATGTGACTCCCAGATACTCGCTGACCTGCTCCTGCAGCATGTAATACTCTCCTGTGTCATCTGGAGGCCACTTGTACTCCGTCAGGTTCTCTGCTGGGAAATATGTCGGGCTGGAAGCGGGGTGGAGGGACAAGAGGGGTTGAGGATGAAAGCTCTTTAAAAATCTGGGTCTTTACTGGTATTTCTTTCAGAGGGTTCTCAGCTGGGATAGTTCATTTACCAAAAACCACAAAGAATGCTATGAGGAAATTGTATCTTAAAATGAAGTATGTAAAAAGGGGAACACATGACACAGAAGAGAACTAAAGTTATTGGGGGTGTAACGATCCATCGATCCAGTGTTATCGATGCAAAGTGAAAACATTATCGCACATTATCATCTTTAACATCTTTATCATCTTTTTAAAAAGTATTTTTATCAAAAAGAATTGATCGTTTTTCATTTAAATGTCTGGAAGACCCCAGCAATAAAATTGTCAAATTAAATTATTAGTTGCTTTTTGTGAGTTGATAAAATATCATCTCATATTGATCGCAAGATGCGGAATGGAAATCATGAAATACTTTGTGATATCAGTAAATATTGTATCGTTGTCCAAAGAATCAATACACTATTCTATCATGATGAAACTTATGATTTACACCCCTAACAGTTATGTCTTTGAGTTTTATCACATGTATACATGTCTATACAAATACATTACACATTGTAAAATATATGATATGATAACAACAAAGCCTTGAACGCACTTAAGTTACCAGGACTGCTTAAAAGATCCTTGCAATGCCGATTTATTGCTACATGCCAAGTATCAAGCCAACCTACCCAAGGTCTTGACTGGAAGTGTCGCAGCTTCGAGAGCTGTCCCCTGAGCCGATTCTCCTTCTCTTCGGAGGCTGGCTGCCATCATTGGACTCCTCTTCTATTACATCTTCCTAGAGAGGAAAGAAAAAAACACCATTTTTGACATATATTTAACAATAACATAACGTTAATAACTGCTATCTCTCACTGGAGTATACATTTGTGCTGCTCTTTAGGGGGCACTTTGTATAATGTGAATCTAATTAATGGTTCCACATTTCCACAGGTAGAGAAATCACTATATTTTCAAAACTGTTCACAATGTGTGTATTAATAAAGCCAGGATAGTCTGTCCCTCCTTATTTAAGCAGACACATGACCATGGAATCTGGTTTAGATTGATCCCTTTGGACCTACAACCCATCCAAGCCCTTAATTCCATAATAATTAGCACCCAACCAATTACCAGCAACATACTGTAGTTGATGGTGACTGTCACATTTACACACAGAAGACTGACAGAGAAAAAGTACAATCAAGAATTAAAAACAGCCACAGCCATATATAAAATATGTTGTTCCTTGGATGTAAAACACATTCACGCTCAAACACATAGTTTACATAGTGTATAGTATAGTGAGTAGTGGCCTTTTTTGGACATATTCAGACCTCAGCCATCATAGAAAATTAGATAATTCCTAAATAAACTGTGCATTTTAGACATGACAGTTAAAAAAAAATTTTCCTGAAGCATCTTGGTCCACAAGGCTTCAAGAAAAACATTGTCAAGTCGAGGAGGAAAGGCGACGACCTCCAAAACAACAGTGATGTAGTCTGCATTAATGTGTTCACTTTTGGAGCATTAGGTCCTGTCTGTAGCGCAGTCCGTGCAGTAGAATGAGGGCATATCTATATGGAGCTATGCACAGAAAAGGGCCAACCTTTTCGTCAAACTATTCACATCAATATAATTTGACGTCATGTTTCTTATGTGGACATACATCATATGAATGTCGACACAGAAAATGCAAACCACCTCTAACAAAACAAAGGGGTGATGTTAACGTCGCCATCAGTTGTCATTCATGGATGCAGGTAGCCGTTGGATAGCTAACTAGCCGTTAGCTGAGCAAGCGACCGTGCAAAGCTCCGTGAACAGAGCTAATTATTATTCATGTTGTTCGTGTCTGCGGAATATAAATGTCACCTTTATGGATTGTGCTCCGGGAGTAGCAGGATTGCTGTCGCAGGGCGGTCTGACAGGGAGCACAGCAGCCATATTTCCCTAAATAAAGCCAGCAGCTAGGCTAGCTCACTAGCCACTTCTTAGTTTTCTTCTTCTTCTATGGTTGGTGACGGTTGGCTGGCAAACGTTAGGTACATAACCGCCGCCTTCTGGAGTGTAGTTTGGGAATTCACTATTTTATCGCCACATCTTGATTGTGGGGCTCCTTCAATTCGAGAAAAAAAAAGATTTATATTCTTTGGCGATTTAAATATTATTTTAAGGTTATGCTTATCACAAACTTTCGATAAGTCTGTTTCAGAAGCCTAAAAACACGGTTAGGTAGTTAAACCGCACCACCCCGCGGCAGCTTTAAGACATTACAATGCTCGACCAGGCTTTTATTTTGAAAGAAAAAAAAACACGTACGGGAAGTCGGAGGGGAAAATCAGCTGGAATCCGCGGAAATCATCAACAGGACTATTTTCCTTTCCTTAGCTAGCTATCCATCTGTCAACTACTATTACCCCTTTCCTTCCTTTTTGCAGTCAACACGCCACAGTGGCGATGTCGGAGTCATACGGTAAGGATGGTGTTTTGACCAGTGGCCACCGTTAACATCTTCACGTAGCCACAGAGATGAGATGAGGCAGGTGTGCCGAGAGAGCCTTTCTGCTCGTAAACAGATAGCTGACAGGCTAACCGAAGGCTGCTGGCCTTAAAAATGCCCTGTCAGCGTAAGTAGCACCGCCGAGGGTATATAGTAGATTTCACTCTGGCTGCACGGACAGAATAGATCGAGTTTGTAAGGGCTACAAATCCCCACAGAGCTTTAGCGGAAAGGGCAGGAAGCTGACACCAGGGGGGACAGGGCTGAGGATGGAGCTCTGATGAGCTGTGTGTCCTGTACACAAAGGTTGTAGGGGAGACCTATTTAGGTGATCACCATGGTTTGTGAGGAATGATGTCACCGTTTTACATGAGGATGATCAGGATTTAGAAATAGAGCCGGGATACTACTGCACACAGTCCCACCACCATCCCAGCACGAGTGCTATTAAGTGTGTAACGCATAGCTTTGTGTACTTGTACTCAGCAAGGCTTCATATCACTGGGCTCTATTCTGTGTCTGTGCATTTTAGGACAGTGTGGGTGTGGACTTTTGAGGGCAATAGTGATATCAATATTTGAGAGCTTATAAACTATATAAGGATGTATTTGTAGTTTAACACAAACAACAATTAAATATGGTTATTAAAGAATTGTACTGAGAAGAACATTTTACAGTTGAAAAATAACTGGCCTCTGTTGTAGACAAACTGCTACGTATGTAGTGGTGACCCTGTTTCACACACATATCCTTCACATGTCTGTACTGCACTTTCTTAATACATATCAGATGGCATATATGTTGGTACCAAGATAACTTTGATGAGCTAATATTGTCCGGTAATATCTGCACAGCACTGGCTCTAGTTATGACAATAGCGATTGCTGTGACAAAAAAAGACGACTCCTATGTTGTGTTGGATGTGTACACCTTTATTTCTGTGTTTTCTTACCTCAGATTTCCTGTTTAAATTCCTGGTGATTGGGAATGCTGGAACGGGCAAATCCTGTTTGCTGCACCAGTTCATAGAGAAGAGATGTAAGTCAGCAAGATGCAACACACTTTTATTTACTGTTAACAGACAGTTGTTCTGACCGCTAATGTACAGTACAATAGTGTTGAGAAATCAACATATATTTAAAAAAAAAAAAAGTTTAAATATAGGTCTGAGAAAAGGATGTGTCTATAGAGTTGTGTTAAGTCCAGATAATATCTTGTACTATATTTACTTCACTGAAGAGATGCACTGTAGGCCATCACTACATATTGTAGTTATTTGATAATGAACCCATTTTATTTTGTTTTCCAGTTAAGGATGAATCCAACCACACGATTGGAGTGGAGTTTGGCTCTAAGATCATCAATGTGGTCAACAAAATGGTCAAACTGCAGATTTGGGACACTGCAGGACAAGAAAGGTTCAGGTAGGGAAAGATCCCAACATAACTTCCCAACTACGTCATTCCTATTCAACGCTTACTGTTCAAATACAATTAACCACACTTGGCTACTGGGAAAAACACGGAGGTAACAGAGAAAATGTTTCAGTGACACTGGACAGTTTGAGTTCGAAAACACAGTTGTAAGTAATTATATTAATTTACTGCATGCGTTGTAGTAATGGCTGTAAGAAAGCCATCAATAATGTCATTAGTTCCACCTGTGACAAGCCAAAATGTGTGCTTGAGAAAGGGGGGTGACATATAACATATAATATCTGACCACCTGCTCATAGTGTGTGTGTGTGTGTGTGTGTGTGTGTGTGTGTGTGTGTTAGGTCTGTCACCAGGAGTTACTACAGAGGAGCAGCAGGAGCTCTGCTGGTCTACGATATCACCAGGTAAATCCTTGAATATGATTTCAGATCGCCTCTGTGTCGTGTCCCCTTTCTAAACATGTCACTCGTCTGTCTCCGTTTACTGCAGTCGAGAGACGTACAACGCTCTGACCACGTGGCTCAGCGATGCCAGGATGTTGGCCAGTCAGAACATCGTCATCATCCTATGTGGAAACAAGAAGGACCTGGACGCGGACAGAGAGGTCACGTTCCTGGAGGCTTCACGCTTCGCTCAGGAGAACGGTAGCTCAACAGTTTGTGATGAACTATCAAAGTATCCCACTACTTTGATAGTTCCTCTCAAAACCTCTCATAATAGCTGGGGAAGTTATTTATGGCAGTAGAAGGGAGCACCAGGCGTTGACCTATTATCGACATAACTTTTTTGGCATCTAAAGTGTTTTTTCTGAAACTATTGTAGTTTACTTCTGTTCTGTAAAGAATTATGCGGCTGAAAGTAAATATATGTGTGTGTGTGTGTGTGTGTGTGTGTGTGTGTGTGTGTGTGTGTGT
>CALSBV010012174.1:2721844-2748661 GCA_943590825.1 Bovichtus diacanthus | reverse complement strand
GTGTGATCAGTGTGTTTCAGAAGACCAGGAGAAGAACAGCCACAGGGGACCCAGGGTTCAGGTTGTCATGCTGGCGACTCCTCTCTGACCTTTGACCTTTCGTTTTGCTGTCTTGGCTGCAGCTCGCAGCCACACCCCCCTCAGAGGTAACCAGAGACCCGCCCATCCTCCCACATTTTGCTCCACTATTGGACCAAACCTTCCCCGGCCCTCCAATCCCAACATGATTTACCGACCACCTTTCTATCTGCCCTCACACCTGCTTACCTCCCAACTTAGTACATTTTCGTTTTCTCCCTTATCACCATTCCCATCTACCTTCCATCTGGACTACTTTAGGGAAAAGTTTACAATTTGGGAAACTTCTTTTCTTTTGCTTTCGAGTAAACCAACAAGATATATCGTGTTAAAGGACCAGTGTGTGGGATTTAGGAGGATCTATTAGCAGTAATGGAATATAGTATTCATAACTATGTTTTCAATAGTGTATAATCACCTGAACCTATCGTTGTGTTTTCATTAGCTTAGAATGAGCCATTCATATCTTCATAGGGAGCGGGAGGCCGCAATGTTGCGCCGCCATGTTTCTACCAAGCCCCCAGGACCAGCTCCAAGCTTTTTACAATTAATGCTGTAAATCAGCGGATGTTTTTTTTAGTAGTTCCCAGTACACTTTAATAGCCCTTATGTCCTAAAAGTTGTAAAATTCACTAATGGCCAAATCCAAAGGGATTTTGGTGCTGCCGTTTATGTGAGCGAGGCCGAGCGGCTGGGAGGCGGGGTTAAAGGAAACGCTAGTGTGCTTGATCCATGGGCCCTTCACATGCGGAGATCCGGGTGATTTTATACCCAGGAACATAGGAATGAAGGGGGCCCTGCCTCCAAAGCTGTATCCAATTCTCTCTAAATGGTTTCTACAGTAGCCCAGAACCAACAAACCAAACTTTGGCTTTGGAGAGGGCTTTACACATGTGGCAGCTTGAACTTGGTGGCGCGAATGCCCCTAAAGGCCACCGTAGATACGGTATTCAGTCCCCGCTAGATCCCACTAAATCCTACACACTGATCCTTTTTAAGGGAAAAGTTCACATTTTGGAAAAATGATTTTCTTTTGCGTTATAGCAATATAACATGTTAATTAGTCAACTCCTGGCCCCAGATTGACACTTGATATGTAGACATGAGGCAGATTTTCTCATCTAACTCTTGGACAGAAAACAATTAGTTGAACTATTCCTTTTGCCACATATTTGAAACCTTCCCCTGCTAGATTACTTCTCTTTCTCCGCCCAGCTTCTCTGGTTGCCTGTTAACTTCCTGCTCACACGTTTTAAACACACCACTAACCGTCTACTGGCCACCTGTACATGTTGCACTCCCTGTATCTCTTCTTACACACTTTCTCTCCCAGTAAAGTGTCCCCAGGCAGTGCAGCAGCCAAATGACACTTCATCAGCCTGCCTAGCTTCCCCTTTTGTTTACATCCCATCTTTCTCTCTGTTACCTTCTTACCCCTCTGCCCCATCTCCCTACAGCCTCCTGTACACTGTACAGTGTTTCTGTATATAGAGACTGACGCATGTTTTCTCAAGCAGAATATCAGAGTATTTCATTATGAAGAGATATTATATGTATATTAAAGTAGATATCATATCCAGCATCTGTTTCATGCTCCACTGTATTATTATCATGTTAAGCTACAATACACTGGAAACTAGTAAGCAATATAGACGGGCAGTGCTGTTTGCAGAAATTGTGTTTATTGGCGAATGGGACAAGCTGGTGTGAATTACATTATGGACTAATGTGTTTATGTGGGAAAATGCTGTTTTATCATTGTTCAAGCTCATCGAAAGAAAATAAATTCTGAGCATATTTGGCTGTTTTCTGTCATGGCTGATTTAAATCATTTGACTTGTGAAAGTTACATGTCCTCTTTTAATTTACTATGGACTGTTCAGAAATGTAATATACTCTTTTATCTAAAAGATTCAAAGGATGACTGATCTCTCTCATTTCTAAAAGATGCCCGTTTACATGAATACCTCTCTTACTGCTACTAGCGGTGGGGGAATACTAACTGAATGCATTTCAAGTTTTAGGAATGGTATGAAACTGCCTGATGTGTGTTTGATTTTTATTTGTCTCCAAAAATACTTTATGTTCACTTCCACTCCCAAAGCTCGCAACATAAAAAGGTGTGTTTTGCATAGGTGTATTCAAGCATTACAACAACATATTGTTTAGGTTTTTAATGTTTTTGTTTTTTTTAATTTCTTTTTTTGTTTGCCCCTTGTCCATTATGCATTACACTTTTAATCAAGCACACTTCAAACTGTGTAAATATTTCATGTTAGAATTCATCTGATAGTGACTGGCTGTTGCCGTCTTGTGTTTGTGTCAAGTCCTTTGTTTATTTATGGACGTCTGTTTTTCTCTTGTCATTATGAATATCATGGATTTTTAATTTATTGTGTATGATAAAAGCATATGTTTTTAAATAAAAACTACAACAAATGTAGTATTGTCTTTCAAAAGCAGTTTTTGTTGGTTTAATCCACATTTTTAGAGATGGTCCATTGCGTTATTGATATATTTCTTTAAAAAGACTTCATTTCTTTAAGTTTTCTGAATAATGTGTCATTTGTGAACAGTGAACAGTCAGGTGGAAAGGTGATTTATTTTATTTTTAAAGCTTTGCAACAAACCATTTTAACAGTCTGAAATTTTACAATATTTTTAAATTGTTACACAACTCATGTCATCAGTTAATTAAATCAGTGAAATTGAATTTGATATGTGAGGAACAGCAGAAGCTTTTTCACAGACTCTAAACTGTGGAGTACTTCTGGTGCCTTATTGGTCATAATCTCTATTTCTTCTTCTTTACGCCTGATTCAATTTGTTGAGTGGAAATACACTTTCCTGGTGTAAATACATCTTTAGGCTTGGTGGACCTCTGCTATATGTAACCAAGTAAACCTAGAACAACGTGACAAGTATTTATAAAGTTTGGTTTCAGTAATAAACTATTGAAGAAGTAAATAAGGAATTAACTAACTGTCCAAGTTCCCCACATCTAAAAAAAAAAAAAAACTGGTTAGAATTAAATTATCATGATAAGTATTATCATATTGCACAAAATGTCATCTTTTGTCTGACCTATATTACAGTTTAACTTAAAAACCCTGAAAAACAATCATCACAATAGCAACTAATGTAATACTGAAGAGTTGCAAGAACAAAATATCAAGAGTAACATGAATAACTATAGTTGTGCAGAGGATCCAAGGCTTTATGGCACAGAGCTGACTTTATCATGATTACTGACACAAGTAAACCAAGACGGATCTGATTTCTCTTGTTTCTGATGATGAAAAGACCAGATCCATTACACCACAATACCCATTGTGTAAGTACAAATAACATTGTGCTAATGATACAAACATACAAATACACTCATACAATCAAATATACAGCGATTCAAGAGATGAACGAATTACATGAAAACCTAAATTGGTAGCAAGATATTCTGTACAAATATTATAGAAATGTGACTCATTATCAAAGTGCTGTTTGATTTGGTCCTGCTTTAGAGCAGTACATCATATATACTCATGTATTTCTGACTTAAGGTCATTTAGGCATCAGCTTAATGTCCATTGTGGTCATGGTTCGACTTTTGGTTCTAAAGCATATCCAGTCACAGTAATGTTCAAGAAATGTGGCCTCAACAATTGAGTGTTATGCTTTGAAAATAACCTGAATAAGCTGTATGTCGTTTTTAATATTACACTTTTCTGATGGAAAGAGTCCCATGACCAGTGAATGTATAACATACCACACAGAAACACACTGTTCACACTCATTCAATGGCTTTAAACCTCACACACATCTATCTTCACACCGCAACAGCACCAGGTGTGATTACGTGCTCACACATTAATACAACTAAAGAACAAAGGTTGTTAAACTATTTTAAGTCAATAACATTGTGACATGAGAAAATGTGCCACATCACACAACTGTACTTGCAGAGTCTGAGAGTGTTATTCACTAATTATCTAAACCAACTCAGTTAGGATCAAACTCTTACACAAACCATTACATCTACAAGAACCAACGCCAAGTGATCGGAAAATTTAAATCTGTGAAACTCTTTTTATGTGAGTCAATCAACACGTTGTTCTCAGCACAAATGATAAAATTCCTATCCACAAAGCTGCTGTACACCTGGGGAAACGTTCAGTTTATTAAGCCATCTTGCTGTGCTTAGCACAACCTTTTGGAACGCAAACCATTTGACTGTGTGTTTGGTTTTGTCTATATGTATATACAATAAGTACATTCTTCATGTTTGTGGTCTCACATTGGATCTCAGAAGCGTTTTTTAAAAACGTTACTGAATCTATTCAGACGCGTCACCATGTACCTTCACTACTCCTGTGTGAGTCCACTAGGGTTTGATATTCCTGCATAAAAAACATGGACACGTTTGATATTGCCTGTGTTTGAAGAGACTGCAAGTATGGCTGTCAAATACATTTTAGACTTTTCATTGTAATCAAAATATCTGTATAACGTAGATGAATGAATGAATGAATTTTACATTCGCTTTTAAAAAGTTTATTTTAAGAGTCTCTCATACCCTGTGAATGGTTCTTATTGTATATATTAAAATTGATGTATATAAAAAACTTGATAGTACACATCTGGGGGAATAAGACACACAAACAGGGAAGTTTACATCCTGAATGTGATTCACTCTATTCTACATCTATTGGTATTTGAACTTCAAGGGAGGTAGGCAATAATGGCTCTATTGTTGTATTTGTGTGTAGAATCACCCTGATACAAGTAGTTCTGTTGAATGTGTGTGTGTGTGTGTGTGTGTGTGTGTGTGTGTGAGTGTATATGTCAGTGTGTGTGTGCATTTCCTATCGAGAGCGAGCAGAGAAGCAGCGCATGTACTCGGTGAGCCAGGGGTTGAATTCTGGTTGAACCAACTTCGCGGCCTTGTCCAGATTGGCAGACTTGGCTCTCCGGCGCTCAGTCCCCTGGGTCTGGATCTGACGCTCCACCTTCCGCCTGGTCTTGGCACGAAGAGCCGACTCGTGGATCTACCGGGATATTAAACGTATTATCATGTCAGTTCCTGTTGATGTGACTATAATAATGTTTTACGTGTAGATCCACAGGACGACGGACGAAGATTACCTCAGTAGTCGAAGCTGCAGGGCCAACATTGTGTGTCTTCCTGCTTGCCATGTCTGCATCCTTCTCTCCTGAACCGTACAGAGCGAAAGGATGTCTGCTCTCCTTACTGTCGTCCCTGGGCTGCCATGTTGGCGCAGGCCTGACGCGGTGGGAGCGCCATGTTTGCTTTGAGGATTTGGGGGGTTTACTCTGCTGTGGTCGGAGTCCTCCAGTGACTCTCTCTACAAACATAGGATTACATTTCACCGGATTGTACCTTATATTATTACACGTGACAAATAAAAGATCTCAGGACATATTTGCAGGGCACTGAGGAATGCACAACAACTATAGACAGTGCTTTTCTACTTTGAATTACCTTCGTCTTGTTCCCTGAGAGTCGGCTCCTCTCGCTCCTCCTCTGGTACTCCTGGCTCTCTGGCACCTTCAAGATGTGAGCCTGAGAGGAGGGAACGACATCATGAGGCACAGTGGAGTAACATGCATACACCCCAATATGTTGTAAAGTCATGAAATCATATGCAGGGTTGTGAAGTAACGGATTACATGTAATTGGGATTACGTAATCAGATTATAAAAAATAAGCAAATACAAAAAAAAAAAAAAGATTCAATTTGAATACATTTGCAATAAGATTATAGATACATTGTCAAGGATTACTTGGTTACATTTTTGATAATGTCTTTAAAATATGGCCCACGTGTTGTAGAACACATACAGCTGTGGTTTGTGTCAGTGCTGTTTTTGTAAGTGTCATTTCTGTAAATGGTGAATATGCAACACACATTTGATTTGCTATGAAAATGTTTTTGAGATGTTTAAAGAGAAAAAAGAATATTTGTGGAACTCAAATCTTTGTAGCTGCGTATATTTTTTATACGCAATACTTTGCAATATCAAAAGTTTTTTTTTTAACATAATGCATTGGATAACAAAAAACATACGTTTTTTGTTATCCAATGCATTATGTTAAAATTAAAAAAAAAAAAAAAAAAAAAAAAACAGCATTTAATTTGTATTTAGTAACTGATTACATTTGAAAGTAATCTACCCCAACACTGATCATGTGGTATATATGCTGTATTTAACTACCATGTACTGCAGACACATCCTCCTCTTGAAGGGGAAGCCTGGGTACAGACCCCGGGACTCTGCTCTGCTGCTCGGGCTGTCTGTCCATCCTCGCCCCCTCACACTCCTCCAGCTCTGCAGCCTCCGGCCCGTCTCTGCTGCTCTCACACCGGACCTGGTTCTTACCGGGAGCAGGGGGGCTTGTTCCCCCAGAGTCTGAGTCACTGTCGGGGCCGTTCCAGAACCAGGGGTTGTGTGTGTGCTCCAGCAGCCTGCGGGTCAGCCTGTACTTCAGCATCTCCTCATAACACCTGGTGTAGGTCTCCCATTTGGGGTCTTTGAATTTCTTCATGTACTCCGAGCGCATCCTCTTGGTCACCATCTTGAACTGAAATTAACCTGCAAAGCTAAAACAAAATTCAAATAAAAAACTGACGTTGTTACACATGCATAACAGAGAGATATGTAATATGTACTACGTATAAGAAACACTGCGTTGAAAAGCATGAACAAAGCCCTCCACCATACTAGCGACGTTGTTTTCATACGCACTTACTGTCACCGCCAGACATTTAAACCATAACGCGGACGCAGTTAAAACCAATGGCAGAGCAGCTGGAGGCTTCCCCCGGGTTCACAACCCGCCTACTTCCTCCTCAACCCGGGTTATCCCGCCTCGTTGAAGGGCTAGGTGGAGGTACAAGTCTAGTTTTGAGGAGAGTGTAACCCGGGTCATCTGCTCTGTGAACTAAACCTGTGTTTTACCGTAAAGATTGTCTGAATCCTGTATTTGATTGACCGTAACTTTAACAGTTGGAACGTCTTGAACGTGATGACGTAGGTGCCACCTCGTCCTCTGATTGGCTCCTGGGATCTCAACGACTGTTGACTATTCCAAATTAAAGGCTCAGCCGTAATCAGTGTGTGAAAACACCCCAGGCTTTATTGTGCTACATTTGTAAAAAACATTATCTCCCTATTTATGAAACACGAAGTTTTTGTTTCCAAAGGCTATAAAATAAGCGTATATTAAATCGTCTCCTTGGAACTGTCGCCTTTCGTATAAAGTACAACAGCGTCACAGGGTGTGGATGTATCGACTAATGAAGTGTCTGTCGCACAATATGATATAATAGCTACTGACGACACGTGTGTGTTATTTAAAGAAGTATGTAAATCATATGGTAATATGTACCACCGATAATCGCCTGTCAGCGCTCGCAGATAATAGCCCAAAAACGTCAAATCTCGCTGACAATCCATCCACCATGTCATCTATAACTGTGCCAGGCTTGACAGCAGACATTAGGCTGTAAGAGTCTAAATGTGTGTACAGTAAATATACTTACACTAGGGTCGGATATCACGGAAGCAGAACAGATGGCGTCCACGGTGCTGCTGCTGTAATCACAGGCGGTCTCTTAGCTCCGCCCGCTCGAGGACGTTTTTAAAAAGCCAAACACACCCGCGACAGGTGGCCCGGGCCGGGCTGTCAGGAATGCAGCTGGTCGGTGCAGGTTCTGAACGATTTGACCAAGTTTAAAGTGATAATTATTTCTCTATCCGATGGTAAAAAGAGGATGACACGACAACTCGTTGGCTCGTTCGCTATTCAAACATGCACAGATTCAACATATAACATTTGTATTGTTCATAGTTGTGATTTTCTTCTATTCTATAAGCTATTTAAGTTTCTTGATATGTGTACTTTTTATTTCTAATTTCCTTATCTCTCCCTATATTTATGTTATGCACCAATACAACACAGTATTCTTGGATGTGACAACCTACATGGCAATACACCGAATTCTGATTCTGATAAAAGAGCTTAATTGACTAACTTGTTGCTTGGTAAATTAGACAGTTTGGGCATCAATGCCTCAAATGAGTAGTTTAACATCCCCAGATAATTATTCATGTTTGCTCTTAACTCTGTGTTTAATAGTCCTAGGCTACCGGTACTTGTAGTCAAGCGGTTAAGAAATTTAAATGCGGGTGTAAAGGAAAAGCGTGAAGGGTGTCTTATTATAGGCTACATGATAGGGCAATGGGGTGGTGCGCGCCTGAGACGCGTCCAGCACCCTCCATTGTGCTTTAATCCCAGACCCAAACGCCACACCCAGATAACCTGATGAATTTCTATGCATATAAGGTAGGGCTGCGGAGATGCCCCACTGTACACGGGGTCTGGTTTTGCCTAAAGATGGTCAGGGGGCTGGCTGTGCGTATGGTCGTGCGGGGCAGGCAGCTCAACGGGATTCAGAGCCGGGTGTCCGGTGTCCCTTGCTACTGATCCGCCTGTTCTAAAGCGGAGCTGCTGCTGCTGCCCAGGCACATTCCTGGCAAGTCAAACTCCGACTGTCGGAGCTTTTAGGCGTCACCTTTCACTACTACTGTCACCCAGCAGCCCCCAGCCAGCAGTGGCTGATGAGACAGAGAGAGACACCCTGTCTCCCATCCAACTATGATCCAGGGAGCTGTGCCCACCTGGCCCCAATAACCCTCATCGACCTCTATGAACTTCCCCTGGAGCCTGATCAGCTGTTTTCTGGGGTAGTGAGTGTCATAGATATGCTTAATTGCTGAGTCAATTTATTGTTATGATGATTTTGGTTATTTGGTCTCCCAATGTCCCCCAAATTCTTGCCGGGACTCCTTAATTTTGAATTTTAAGATGGTTTTCATGGTTATGAAGGAAAATGCATTTCTGTTGGTACCTTTATGCTAGAAACCGTCCACATATTTCTATTTTAATTTCCCCCAAAGCTTTTGTTTTTCACCCTCTCCCACTACCCTCCCTCTAATAGAAAAACAAGGCCAGGGTCAGAAATACCAAATAATGGACTTTAATAAATTATCAATATGTATATACACTTACATTCACATGTGTTGGGCAACATGTTGTTGTTATTTTTTTATTAAAGTTTTCTTTGGGTGGATGCATGGTTCAGTGGTGGATTTTCACAGCCTTTCTCCGTGCAACACTGACAACAAACAGCTACAAAATATGCACATTTTAAAAAGATAAAAACATGCATATGATTGTCAACAGCGCAGACAGACAGTCCATTGACAGCAGAGTGTTGCAGTGCCGCAAAGGTTGATCCTCCTTTGCGCTTTCTCTCCAGACAGCTGGTGGAGCAAATGATCGAGAAGCTGGAGACGAAGATGAAGGATTTAGAAGCACTTCCTGTGGACAATGCTGGGGCCTGCCTCGTCGTACTCCTGCTTGGAGATCCACATCTGCTGGAAGGTGGACAGGGAAGCCAGGATGGAGCCACCGATCCAGACAGAGTACTTCCTCTCGGGAGGGGCAATGATCTGGAGGAGAGGGAGGGAGAGAAAGTGGATCAGTAAAGTGTCAGTGCTTCATAGATTCCTGTGCGTAATTATCAATTTCAGCGTAAAAAAAAAAAATCAAGTTTAGGGATAAATTGCAATATTTGTGTTGTCATTATATTTACCTTGATCTTCATGGTGCTGGGGGCCAGGGCTGTGATCTCCTTCTGCATACGATCAGCGATACCAGGGTACATGGTGGTACCACCGGAAAGCACATTGTTGGCGTACAGATCCTTACGGATGTCAATGTCGCACTTCATGATGCTGTTGTAGGCAGTCTCATGAATACCAGCAGACTCCATACCTGGTCAAGTGAGAGGGACAAGTGTTAAGAGGAGCGGGTGGATGTAGTTTGACACAATATCTCTAGTGCTGATCGTAATGAGAGAACATGAAGGATTATTTGGCGTACCAATGAAGGAAGGCTGGAAGAGGGTCTCAGGGCAACGGAAACGCTCGTTTCCGATGGTGATGACCTGACCGTCGGGAAGCTCGTAGCTCTTCTCCAGAGAGGAGGAGGAGGCGGCGGTGGCCATCTCGTTCTCGAAGTCCAGAGCCACATAGCAAAGCTTCTCCTTGATGTCGCGCACGATCTCACGCTCAGCTGTGGGGGGACAAGTTGATGAGTGTTTTGTCCAGAGTGACAAACAGCGACACAGACAGACACAGAGTGCGTAATGGGAGACTAATTAAATGGGATGAACTGCGAAAGTTACAGTAATGTCTGAAGCTGAAAAATGTATTGATTTCTTTTCTTAAACACACATCCCGTTTTCTCTTTCTGTTAATATATTTAAGTAATTTAAAATAGTATGCCTCATTTTCTGCTGCACTGTCGAATACACTGGCACTAATAGGCCACACAAGCTGTATCCACTATGATCTTAAACTACACAAAGTGTGTAGCCTGTGTCTTTGCGCAGGGCTGTCATTAAATGCTGCGTCGAACTCTGTTGTTGTTGTTGTCAGATTGCTGTCAAGTTTAGTTGTTATGTATAGTAAACTGTTCCAAAACGGCTGGTAAAATAAAATATAAAAGTTATTATAAAAATCTAGATTTTACTTTTTGTCTATATCTGCCTAAAAGCTTTTGTAGGCGCTGGCTTCTTTCTTTCTTTCTTTCTTTCTTTCTTTCTTTCTTTCTTTCTTTCTTTCTTTCTTTCTTTCTTTCTTTCTTTCAGGTGCTTTGTTCTTGGAGTAGATTGAGTTCCTCACCGGTGGTGACGAAAGAGTAGCCACGCTCAGTCAGGATCTTCATCAGGTAGTCGGTCAGATCGCGACCAGCCAGGTCCAGACGCATGATGGCGTGGGGCAGGGCGTAACCCTCATAGACTGGGACGTTGTGGGTCACACCATCACCAGCATCCAGCACAATACCTAGAGAGGGGCAAGGCGAGAGTTTAGTAAAGTACCCAGCGACAAAAGTCCTCAGGCATTTAAGGTTTTACAAATACAGACGGAATGTATGTATCAAGAGGGTTGAAAAAAGAACATAAACAGTCCCAGAAAAGCTGGCCGACTGTGCGTAAAAGTTGTGCGCAAAATAGGCACAACGGGGAAAGAGCTCAGATAATATTATGTGTTGCGATTGTTATATCATTCTATCAGTTACATTTGTCAATTACATTTTATTCGATCTTGTATTGTGTTTGTTTAGGAAGCTGAGTAGCAGCTGTTTGTTGTTGTCATTCTCACCGGTGGTACGGCCGGAAGCATACAGGGACAGCACAGCCTGGATGGCCACATACATGGCGGGGACGTTGAAGGTCTCAAACATGATCTGGGTCATCTTCTCTCTGTTGGCCTTGGGGTTCAGGGGGGCTTCAGTGAGCAGGGTGGGGTGCTCCTCGGGGGCCACTCTCAGCTCATTGTAGAAGGTGTGATGCCAGATCTTCTCCATGTCGTCCCAGTTAGTGATGATACCGTGCTCGATGGGATACTTCAGAGTCAGGATACCCCTCTTGCTCTGGGCCTCGTCGCCGACGTAGGAGTCCTTCTGACCCATACCGACCATGACACCCTAAAGGGGGGGGGGGACAAAATGATGGAAAGGTTACGTCAAATAATCCAAACAGAGGTATGACCTTCTTCTGGCCAGATTAAAGTCTTTACTGTGTGATGCAAAAGACACGTTGTCCATTGCGTGAATGTGCCAAATAACAGCGTGTGTCACAGAGACAGACAGAAAGCAATTGTGTGACTGTCAGTTCATCTGTGACTAATTTAGTCTCAGAGAGTCAAAGGCCACATTGCTGGGGGTAAAAGGAGCCACATTTACATGGTTCAAGGTACATAATGCCACGTTGTTATTACTTAATAGTTTTTTAATGGCACAAAATAACTAAATTCTAACACTAAAATATTAAAATCTCAGTTAAATATGTTATTCACTCCAGTAGGAGTCTTCTGCCATCATAGTGTATATCTGCCTTAAAGAATAGCCAAATGATTTATTTATTTGTAAAATGAGTGTTGACCGAATTGTATTTCTATATTTTGGATTAATTAGCTGAGACGTTATTATTACAATCATTTCTCAATTGTTTTTTCTCATATCCTACAATCAGCACTTCCACTTAGTCCCTCCTATTATTGTATTGGGATTGGCTCCGCTGTTTACCTGGTGACGGGGGCGGCCAACGATGGAGGGGAAGACGGCCCTGGGGGCATCATCTCCGGCGAAGCCAGCCTTTACAAGGCCGGAGCCATTGTCGCACACAAGGGCGGTAGTCTCTTCGTCGTCACACATGTTGGCTTCTGTAAGAGAGGAGGGGAGGAAACAGTTCAGCTCACTAAATCAAATACACAGGGCGCATATTGTATGAAAGAAATGCCTCCCCAACTAACTCTTTAGTTTCCCCTTTTGGTTCCTGCAAGCTCACACCGGGTGTCTTAATTGTAAGGACTAAAAAGACTAAACATTATTTTAGTGAAAAGTAATTGTAACATTTACAGGAGCATGAACATGGTCAGACCCATGTCTTGCGTTAAATGCATCCATGGCACAGAGACGCCAGGCAATTACGCCAATAGAAACCTATACAATCACATTAAAAGTGAACAATATAGAACTACACTACTGTTTTCATTCAAACATGTATCTGACTTTGATGAGTCTCTATAATGATCTGTTCTATATATATATATATATATATATATAAATTATTTTAAATCTGCTTTAAGAAAAATATAAGGTGGGCTAAAAATTCATATAAACCTAAAAGCATTCTCTCTGTCTCAGATAAAATATATCCTGGATTTTAAATTGATCAGCATCAGCACCTTTCAGTGTTACACCTATGAAGATGCTGACGTCAGTCAATCAGTCTACTTTATCTTCGTTATCTATCAAGTTATCTGTCCAGAATTTCCAGACCTGATAGTTAAGATAAGATATTCTGTATTTCTATTATACCTCTCAGCCTTACAATTATTTACAAATATTGTTCCTTCTCCTTCAGAATCAGGCTTGTCCTACAGTGGAATGTTTCCTTCAGTAGTATCTAGTCCTAGGCGTCCTGCCTAACTTCTGCTCCAGTAGATGCTCCAGTGCTGTAGTTAAGAACTACTCTTGTATCCCAACCTGGATGTGTGGCTGCAGGAGTCCCAGCAGGGTCTTACCTTAGGAGAGTGTCTGCGGCTCGTATAGGAAGACCCAACCAATGATGTTGCTGAACCAGCTACAATCTTCCCTGCTGCCTGTCCACCTTATATACCCAACCTCCACCATTCACAAACCTTAGGACTGGCCCCCATCCCGGCCCTCTGCCATATTAGGATGCTGACAGGCCGAGGGTGAGGAGTGGGTGGGGGCGTGCAGGAAGGAGGCGCGCCTCGCGGAGAAAGCTCCATCCATTGGGATGGAGGAGTGGGTCCGGAGTTACGCAGCGCGTCCCCGACGAGGAGAGAGCGCGCGCCATATATGGAACTGTCGCTTTGACCTCCCATCGAGCCTCACGGTCCCACCTCGACGGCCGTACAAGGAGCGCGCGCTTCAGTGGGGGTTTTCTAGGGGAGACGCCAGTTGCTACCAACCAGGGTTATAGATTTGCTGCTAGTAGGCCTCATCCAGCCTTAAAATGGGAAAATGCTGCCCTCATCTGAACAGATTTAGACCACAGGGAGAGCCAGGGCCCAAGCTACTGACTGACGGGGCAGCCAGGAGCGGTGCTGCAGCCTGAAAGTGCCAATTAAGAGTTCAATTCACATTGTGGTGATCGATACAAGATAAGAACACAAAAAAAATAAAAATAATAAGGATTAAAGGATGAGGATTTGGAGTGTGAAGCGCTAAACATTTGCTGCTTCATACAGTCGTTACATTCCAGGAACATTTGAAGAAGACTGTTTGTAATGTATTGCTTTAAAAGCTGCAGCCTGATCAACTGTAGCTTGCATGAAGTTGAGCCCAATATTGAGACATGAGTAGAAAACTGGGGACATTTTTGCATCTTAACATTGTGTGTTGTCTCAGTCTTCAGCCTTCAATGACTTTACAACGTGTTGTGATAAACAAATCAGTGGTATTGTTGGTGAGCACAGACGATGTTGCTCTTCTACATTAAGAGATTGCAAACTGGAATGCATTTTCCTTATCATGCAACATTTTGCACAGCCAATAGAAGACTTTTAACAAATGATTTCAAACTTCGCTATTCTGCTGGTCACATGGTCTGATATTCACACAGTCTTATTTAATAAATAAGGAGAGAACCAGAGAAACAGCCAACAGCTGAAACTTTATCTGCAGGGGCTACTCTGCTCTGTCACTGGAGCAGTTGGATTAATTATAACTCTAAATGGAGGAGGGGAGCTAGTGCACGTGCGCATGTGTGAACATGTGTGTGTAAGTGTGTGTGTGTGCATGTGGGAGGGAGAAATGGAGTGTGTGTACAGGCATGCACATATATGTTTGTGTGTGTGTTGTGGCATGAGACACCCAAAGGAGTGGAAGAGGAGGTGCCAAAGAGCTTATAATAAACTCAAAGGAAGTGAGGAATGGTAGGAACTTGGAGAAGAGCAGAGAAAAAGAAAGAATGACATAGACAGAAGCATAGGCCTGATTTGGTCAATTAAAGAAGCAGGGGCACAGAAGGGAGAGACAACTAATGACACCTGGGGACAACTGGGGATTCCTTGCCCGAAAGCAGCTAGTGTTACATGTTGACACAAAATAGAAAAATAGATAAAAATCAATGTGGATAAGCATCTCTGGAACTTCATGTACTTCAAGAGATCTTGGGAAATGTAGATTTTTTGTTCCACAATATTTTTATTGTTCTAGGAGGAAAGCAATGTAAAAAAAAAATGTGAATAAATAAAAGTGCAAGTCATAATTATCGATACAAACACATGACACGACCTATTATTGTGCTCTCATATCATAACCTAAAGTGGGATTCATGTGGGAGCAGAGAAATGTTAACATGTAACCTTTCATGACCTGGATTCTCTTTATAGCAGCAACAGAAAGCTTCAGTATGGATTGAAGTGTTTGGATACGACATGTTAACACAGAATTATGTAGAGAAAAGTTAATGATAAGACAAGAAAGTTCAATCTTATGCATCCTATACATATTTTAATCAGGCTTTATTAGTTTGGCGGTAATGTAAAATTTCCTTAATTGGCCCTGCACGGTTTCAGAGTATATTGTTTCCATGTATGAAGGTGTGTGTGTGTGTGTGTGTCTTGTGGGAGGGGGATAGGGAGTGGAGGGGTTGCAGAGCAAGGTAGAGCTACTTTTATGCACTTGTTGTGAGCCATTTTGGATCCGAGGGCATGTGAAACGCCTAAAATGTAAAGGGGCTGGCAGTTGTCAGGGAGTGAGAGACAGAGGGGAGGGGGAGGAGGGGAGGGGAGGTCAGAGGGGCCGAGGGGGAGCAGAGTCCAGGGAGTCTCCTGGAAAGTCTACTCGGGGAAGGGGAGGAGATAGAGGGAGGTGAAAGGGCACGTGCAGCAGGTGGCGGGGGGAAAAAACGAGTTAAGTTTGTCAGAAGATGTAACCCAGCCAGCTGAAGGAGAGACTATGGACAAGGAGAGTATTTTTTTTTTTTTTTAGTGTTTTTTTAAAATGTTTATATTGTAAGACTTATAGTGGTCACATGTTAGTGTTTTAGCCAGTAAAATAAAAGGGAGAGAAGTGGACAGGTAGAGACAAAAGGATGTTTTGTGTTTTTTGTAAGAGCATGCTCACGCGTCTACCTTGTTACCTACTCAGTTAGATTTTTATTTCAGTCAACACACTGTCTGTCTGTCTCTCTCATGAGAGCACAGAGGGTCAACGGAGTGACAGAGAAAGTGTAAGAATAGCACAAGCCTCAGCATTCAATCGCTGGAACCAATACACTTGCTGTACACAAGTGTCCTACCTTTTTAAGTGTGGCGGTTTGCTCAACAACAGAGGCGGCTGTGGTGCACGTAGAGAACAGACAGGAGGCTTGTTGGAGATTTTGGAGATTAGTTTTCTATCTCAGGTGTTACAGTGAAGAAAGTCTGAGGATACTGATACTACTGATACAGGAGATATTGTAAATGGACAGGTAAAAGTGCTTTAGGGATATCATTTTTATTCAAGTTTGTTTCAAAAATATATATTTATAGTTTACATTCAAACAGTTTTTGTTTTGAGACAGACTTGTCAAAATGTGGACATATCTTTTAATAAGTAGTACAAATTGTGTGATTTGATCCTATGAAGTTTCAGAACATCGTGTTAGTGATATGCTGCACAAATCACTTCTTTGCTGAGTGTGCATTGCTTTCTAATGCTGCTTTCTAAGGCTCCTGATGAGGGTAAACAAGACTCCTGATCCTCTCTTGAAACTTGTCCAAAGACCATCCAACAGTCTCATGTAGTTAAAAAAAGCCATTTTAATTCATTTGTAGTCGAAGGCGTTCTGCTTCATAGCTGACAGGATGAACAGATTTCTTTCTTTTTTTCATAGAAAACACAAGATGCTATTGTGCCTGTGACCTGCACCTTCCTTTAAAGTGGTGGGATGTCTCATATTGACGGTCAATTCTACTTATAAATGATTGTAAATCTTATTTATGACACTAAAGACTCTCTCCACCAGTAAACCTCGGCATGGTCTCCAACCAACCATGGTGTTGTGGCGTGGTTGAGCTTTATCAAAATGCAGCACAGGCTTATAAAGAATTTTTTTTTTTCTAAATGTATGCTTTATTTTGATATTCATTTTCCAATCTGATGGACAAATAAGGCTTTGTGTGTGTGATGTTTTTCTAGCGACAAGCTAACCTCAGTTGCTGTAGTTCCTCAAATAGCTCGGGGCAGATACAGAGAAAAGCGAGGCGAGCTGCAGCACATGGAGCTGGAATTGGAAACCCATGCAGGGCTGAGCGGCACCTGGTGAGCTGCATGAGCCAGCTGAGCCTGAGTCCTCTGCAGAACAGGAGCACAGCGGCTGCCTCTGTCGGAGGCGTTGACCCCTGTTTGTGAATGTTACTTTAAGAATGAACAACAGACATTAGTTACTGATCACAAAGAGAGATCACACTGTCCAAAAACAATCTAAACGTAAAGGCTTAGATCAAAAGTCCTTCAATTTAGATTCTATTCACCATATACTGTCACCAAAGGTTGAACATGAAAAACACATGAACAAGTCTGACGGGAGAGTTTAACTCTCAAGATATTTTAGTTTTATCGTCGGTGGTATTTTACAGCATGGCTTTACCTCTTTGTTTTTAAATAATGAAATAATAATCACACATACAGCTGGGATTTTTGAGTAAAAGTCCTGCATTCAAAACCTGAAAGCACTAAAAATGGCCAATTTCAGAATATATATATATATATATATATATATAATAATTGTTGATGGTTTAATTTGCAAGTATCACTAATGTTGCAGCTGTTAAAGGTGGAGTTAAATGACTACTTTAGGGCAGCTTAACCCATAATAAAACATACATTTATGAGTTTATTTATCATGTGTAATATTAATCTCAACATTAAAAAGTAGTCAAAAAGAACCAGTAAATAATGTTGTCAGAGAAATGTAGTGGAGTAAAAAGTACAATATTTGAATATTTGACTGAAACGTGGAGTAGAAAGTAGCAGTAGCTCGTAATTGTACTGAAGCACCTGATTCTGTGCCGGGACGTGTATGTGCAGGCAGCTGGGACAAGATTACTCACTACCATCATTACCAGGAAGTTTTATTTTGGTACGATGGATTGAATGAACAGATCCCAACCAACCGGAGCCTGGCTGCAGCTCCAAGTGTGGAGCAACAGCGCCACCTACCGGCAGCCGACGCGCAGTCAGTTGCAATGAAAATGTCAGTGCGTTTAGTTGAATGAGGGATGTGGTACAAACTATGACAAATAATCTACAGTGATGGAGCAACAGTTCATGGTGTGTATTTATGTATTTTTCCATCTAATTCATAGTATCTATTTTTTTTATAAAGTGTGTATTTATTTGCATATAGTGTGCATCTCTTCCAATGTACCTGTGCAAATGGTAATGTGTCCATCCATCTGGCTCTGTAGGGGAACGGTGATTCAAGGGTGTGCATAAAATAGAAATATTATATTGGTCTACCAAACCCCTTGAAGCAATGTATCAATTGAATCTACATCTCACATGTAATTTCACATTTTTTAGGACTCAAATCTTAATATTAACGAGCTTAAAGCCTCCCAGCAGAAATATATGGAAGGTTTATAATGCCCAAAGTGAAACAAATAAAGTGAAAGTGTTATATTAATCAAAGAAAAGTTAAAAAGACGATTATATATGATGTTTCACGTTCCAAAGTATTACTAGTGTATACTGTATGACTGTAACAGACAACTTTTTTTAAAAACAGCTTAACAAACAAACATCCACATTAAAAAACTCTTCCCACAAATAAAACTATTGATATCTCACTTTATTTGCCTTTACATAGAAGTATAATATTTTACAAAACACAAAAATAATTAAAATCTTTCTTGTCACAATATTTATAACTTATACAAGTAAAAAGTTTTCTGCAGTCTTGTTATTTGCTATAGGACATGGATCCATCGTTAACGAGCAAACTTTCAAGCCTCTTCAGTGTTTACTTTACGGAGCGAGTGGTGAGGTGACTTAACGAAGCACGATGTCTTTCCATTTGATTTACAATGTGCAGGGTTTGCTAATATTACAAACATACTTCCACAGGAACGACAACACAAGTCTGGACAAGTGATGTTCAGAGACAATGTTCAATGCATCAGATCAAAATATCATTTAACTTTGGAAAGAAGACTGGCAATAGATGTTCATCCCCTCACAACATGTCAGTCAAGTAAGTAAGAACCACTTGAGTTTTAAGTGAAAAAACAAGAAGAAAACAACGAACATGAAAACTGCCTGTAATTAACAGAGCTCACATGTTGCAGCCACATACACTGTAATAAATATATAAAACCTCTAAATGTATACAACCAGAGAATGATTACTATCGTACATAGACAATATTAGTAGGCGTTTATATGGCCAATTAAATATTATCAAGACATTTATTTTCACACGTTTTGCAGTCTTGTCATTTTATTCAAATGGTCAAAGAAACTCTTGTATTAATATATAATTTTTGCAATTAGATGAAATTAGCGTGACACAAAGTTCCTCCTAAGGAAGCCGAGAACGGCCGCGCTTGAAAGTATTTTTTTTAACGATGTTATCTCAAGATCGCTGTCTCGAGACAACAGAGCTCGTTAAGGTTTGTCGATGTTAGAGAAAACGAGATCATTTGTCGTGAGAGAATGACTCGCTTTCTCAAGGTCACGGGATATTTATGGAAAACTCGAAAAAGAGCTTCATTTGATCACACCCGATTCCAGCTTTCAAGGTCACGACTGCCGGGGAGGATTCATGAGTGAACTACGGAAGCCCTAAACGGACATGGTTAAAACATGTTATTTCAGGTCATTATCTTGAAATATCAAATGTTGTTTTCCCGAGATAATGAGATATAGGACGAGGCCTACTACGTTTAATTCAGGAAACATCGTTTTCTCGTGATCTCAAATGAATTATGTAACTAAAGAAAAGTATCCCGTTATCTCGGGAAAACAACATTTATGATCTTGAGAAAAAACAAAAAATGTTATCACGGGAAAACGGAGGACATAAACTGTTTGAGCCATGGCTGTTTCGGGCTTCTGTACTGAAAAGTAAAGCAAGGCATAAATGTGTAAATTTGGTTTCGTGCAGTTACAGCATTAGAGCAGACAATCTCGTTTAATATTCGCCAAAGATGAGCGGCTGACCAACTCCCATCTCTCGGCTTCAACCAGCAGCGGCTCCACTGAAGCCGATTCTGACGACAGAGGTAAAGTTTGTTCTGCCCTCGCTTAGTCTCCCTCTTCTCACTACTTACACACAAATGAGTATTTCATTTGGCAAAAGAAAATATTGGATAAAATGCACAACGAACAAAAGTAAAGCCGAATTTGACTGAGAGCATTATCTATTTATTTTTTTCAAATTTTCTACAGATATCGCGATAATATCGTTATCGTGAATTTGTTTGGCCACGATAAACGTGCAGTGCAAATCTGATATTGTGACTATACGACTTAAATAATATGTGATCATTTGTAAATATGTGTATATATTCTGTGCTGTATATCAAGGTTGCTTAGAGCAGAGGTTTCCAACCGTTTTCCTTAGGGGCTCCTTTCCTATCATTGAGTAAACTGACTCCTGACTGACACGTTTTATGGATAATTCATATTATATTCAATGCATAACAATAACAGTGCAGACAAGTTGCTAAAACTGTACAATTAACTCAAATAGTGAACGCAACACTGCAGGAAGTTTGTGTGAAACGAGTGAATTGAGCAGATTATATCAGTTCTCCTCTTATTTTTTGTTGCTTTTAATACAATTCTTTGTCTGTATTATGTTTTATTTTAACAATTATACATGCTTAATAGGCTTTTTTTTTTTTTTTTGGGGGGACAAATTCAGTGTTTTCTTCTTCCTGACACTTGTATGACGAGGCTGTGTGGATGTTTTTCATCTTGCCCAAATCCTTTGAGATTTAAAAAGAAAACGTATATCTTATATAATAATCGAAACTCTTCGAGCTTCTCATCAGACATGGAGTTGTTGCTCACGAGAAACTCTGGAAACAATCTACAGTCGCTTTAAAAGCTGTGGGTAATTCAAGCGCTCCGCTCCGGGCTCCCCCTGAGCAGTGAAGTGGGCATTTACGATGCAAATATTTACAGAGGAGAAACATTACTTCTGAGTCAGGCCCTCTCAGCCAGCTATAATATTTAGCTGGCTCAACAGCTCTGTGGCTAGCATGTACATGGTTTTAGGGCTGTTTACAGAGAATTTTAATGCTGGCCAAGTGCACATCCTGTAAACACCGACCAGCGAACAGAGGGTGGACAAAACGATCGTGTCACACACTGACAGACACAGTGGGCAACAGTTTACAGCCAGACATGTTTAAATCATTATGTTGGTTTCTGTTAAATTGACGAGGATTAGAAGACAAGATAAAAGACGAAGGGAGTTGAGACAATGAGACGATTGTAAAGAGAGGGGTGAGCATGACACACAGACCACCTCTGACTTTCACTGCATGTACCTGTACCCTTCCTCCCCGAGAGCAGCAGGACATCCACCAGAAAAGAGATCGTTTCACAGACCTCCATCAACTTGTCCAAGACGGTAAAGTGGGCTGTCATTCAAAGGGAGAGGTAGGTTTTTTTCAAGTGGGGTTGTATGTACTTATCCATAGTCAGTGTATTACTAACTACAGTAGACACGGCACGGAAGTAAAGCAATGTACGGGGACAGTGGACGGGGGGCGGCAGCAAAATGTATTTTAGCCACTTAAAACAAAGTCCAACCTAAAAAAATAAATATCAGATTAAGTGTACAATTTGTTTTTGTTATATTTTCACCATTTTTACCTTTCCGGCGGGGAACTGAAGCCATTATCTATTCTCGCTTCAAAGCCACGAGCAACAAACAAACAAACAAACTGTATTTTACCTAACACAACAAGGGAGATGCTAGTCGACCGCTCCCTCCATCCGTTAGTTTGTTTGTGTTATTGTGACACAGAAATACTTTGTTCCCGTGCCCGAGTCTGCTTCTCTAATCTGTCCATCTTCTTTTATTTATTCACAGACTATGGATAAATACTTCATACAACCCCACTTCAAACAATCCAAACTATCCCTTTAAATACAAAGCAAGAAAACTTCATTGAATCTAGAAAATATTGTCAAACCCATGCCAATGTAAATATGATGAACTGAGACCAAATCCTTGATAAGAGAAATAATGTTTTAAAATGATTACAACGCTTTGTAGTTGCTTCATTTGGCTGGTTAAAACTCAAAAATGACTGCAAAAGGCTGTTCATGTAAGTTTCAAGTTTTAAACATCAACAATACATAGACACATATATACATTTAGCAGTTCTGTATCCAAGATACTGGACTGTTTTTGGTTTAATAATAATGAAGTGATAACAGACTACAGTGTCCCATAGAAGAGAATTAGTGTAATTTGCACCAGATTCACATCTGTCACATTAATATTCTGCACTTTTTAAAAACAGGATTTCCCAAAAACTACTGTGACAGCGATTAAAAAAATAACATGTCGTCTATGAGCTTTCTGCGTGAGGGGTGTTTGACCTGTCTCCTTTTCACACTCATTTAGACCTCGTCTTTCAGTGTAGAATAAGATATTTTCAAAATAAAGCATCTATCGGAGCTTGCGGATCCATGTTTCAGTTCTTCGGTCTGTTTCCTTTCCAGACGGCTCCTCATGTGGTGCTAAATATTAATTTCAGCAGTGAAAAGACACATTTAATGTCTCTTAGTGGTTTTTCGAGGTCCCCTCTCTCTCTAGTGTTCATCTGTAGTCCTGTGGAAAGTTCTGCTTTCCTTAATATTTTATCCATCTCTATTAATTCCAGGCAATATCTTTTTTTTCCCCCCTCTGCCCCCATCCCTTCTGGAGCAAAGCCACTTATTTCCCAGGCACTGACCTCACCTCTTTATTTCTCCCTCTTCCTCATCCACTCGTCTGTACTCGCCGTCCTCTCAGCGAAGGGCTAGTTTCTGTTCATCTTGTAGAAACGCCTGTTTCTCCATCAGTTTTCTGAACAGTCCTTGCCTGTTGCCTAGCAGCTCTGTGTGCTGACCACACTCGGCTATACGCCGCTGGTCCAGAACAGCAACGGCGTTCGCATTCTGGATGGTGGACAGACGGTGAGCGATGATCACGACTGTCCTCCCTGTTGATTGGATGAGAGGGGCAGCAAATGATAAGTCAAGAGAAACAAAGAGCGGCATCAGTGTGACAGTATTTAAGCTACAGTTTGAACAGGAGAGACGGAAAAGAATGAAATCTACCTTCCATCAGACGCTCTAAGGCCTCCTGGACCAGGAACTCATTCTCAGCATCCAATGCACTAAGGAAAGATGGTCGTTTAGGGTTTTCTTCAACAAAATAACCTAAGATGTGTCTCTAACTAGCACAATAAAAATCTGTTTCTGAAGACAGTATCATCATCAGTTTTAGACCAATCTACAGCGCTGTGCAGAGGAGTACATAAAGGCAAAACATACAGAGGTATTGAAAGTACTGTAGTAAGTAAACTCGTTTTCTAAGATGATTTTCTCACCTGGTAGCCTCGTCTAAAAGTAGGATCTTAGGATTCTGTAGAAAGAGAACACAAACAGTGTGGAAAGCTGAGAATTGAGTGTAGATCCTGGTTCAACTTGACATTTAAAAAAAAAAAAAAAAAAAAAAAAAAAAAAAAAAAAGGGGACAGTTCACCCCAAAATCAAAAACACATATTTTCCCTCTTAGCCATAGTGATATTTATCGATCAAGATTGTTTCGGTGTGTGTTGCATTGAGTGTTGGCCGTAGAGAAATTACAGAGATACATTTGAAAAACTCAACATCAATGTCTCTTTGCAGAAATCCTGAACCAGTTACTCAAGATAATGCAGACCTTGTTATGAGCAGTGTTATGGACATGCTATTTTCTCTCGACCAAACTACACTCGCCAACTGTATCACCGCACAGAAGCGTGCGTCTACTCATGGACGAAAGGATTGTGCTCACTCGTTTGCTGGTGTAGTTTGGGTGAAAGAAAATAGTTCCTAGTCCTGTTTTTTGGTGCCTTGAGCACCATAACTGTTTTTTTATTAATATATTTTTTTTACACAAGAATTTCCCACTTTGGTAGCAATAAAGTACATCCATCCATCCATCCATCCCCCACAAGCCGAGTGCCATCTACTTCCATTATATTGAGAGAAGGCCGATATCTCAAACTCTCGGCAACTCACACCAGAACAATCTAGATTGATTGGTGATACTACAGGTAAATGAGGAAAATATGTCTTTTTGATTTTGGGGTGAACTGTCCGTTTAAAGATATTTTTTGTGGTTCGGTGAATATAATAATTAGATACTGATGTCAATCTGTGAGCAATGATGGGAAAATCCTGTCCTGGTCAATGGATAACAAGTGTTATGTGCACATGACAGATTATATGACTGGAGCTGTGGCTTTCTTCTGATGTGGTTAAACAGTAATATGACCATGTTGTTGACCTCACCTTGAGCAGAGCTCTGGCTATAGCTATCCTCTGCTTCTGACCACCTGAGATACAAAAACACAAGTTAGCCTTGTACACACACAAAGGCTGCGTCTTAATTATGCGTTTACTGTATGCACGGAACTATGACAGTTAAGAGTCGTTTTTAAAAGCTTTCCATCTTCTAAATATAAAAGAATAATTGACCATAATTCTACTATTTGACAAAATATATAAATACAAATACTGAAAACCAAGAGTTAGAAAGACTTAGAATCAGTAATTTATTGGTCATTTATTTTATTTTTTTTGTTGTGTCTCCGCCTGTTTCTCACCTGACAACAGTACTCCTTTCTCCCCCACTACAGTGTTAAAGCCACTGGGAAAAGTCTCAATGAAATTAAAGGCGTTGGCCGCTCTGGCTGCCCTGTAGATCTCCTCTGTGGTCACGGCGTCTGGGTCCACTGCACCATATGCTATATTATCTCTTATAGAGCAAGAAAACAGCACAGGCTCCTGGAAGAGAAATGGGAATACAGTCTTCACTCAAAGGCTCAATATCTTTTGGCCACTTAAAGTTAATGGAAATGCACATAATGTTCAGATGATGTGCGTAATGTCAGATCTGTTGTATAGGACATAAACAAGTTAAATGCATAATATGTGATTTTCTGCCACGAGGGGTCTGTGAATCAAAATAATAACAAAAGACAGAGTTTTGTGACATCATGAAGTATTGTGGGATTATTTACCGGAATCAGAATAATAACCAGTAAAAACAATGAATAAGGCAGTTATACGGAAAAAAATCTATGTTTCTCCGACGAGGTTCGGCTAATGCTAACGTTTGCTCAGCTTGTAAAACCCTTTATCTGAATAAAATATATAGTTAAAAACAACCAAGATTTAAAAAGTATAATGTAAAAATGTGGCTTGAACCTGGATACAGCTTCTGGCAGACAACCACAATACTGACGCATGAAACTAACCGTTACCTTGATTAAAACGACGGATTTCTCTAGATTCGAAAATTGTTGGAAACATTTGTAATGTTATAATATAAGTGAACTACTCAACAAAATATATAACATAGGTTTAGTTGTTTTTAGACATTATACCTTTAAAGATGAATTTATTACCTGGCTGACAGTTCCAATGTGACTTCTGAGCCAATAGGGATTCAGATCTCTGATGTCATGACCATCTATAGTGATGATACCTGGAGAAAAGAGGCTTGTACTCTTAAGTAATCAGACACTTTGAAAAACCTGACGATGACAAACTTATTAGACAGAACAAGCTTGTTCTTACCAGCGTCTGTGTCGTACAGCCGGAGCAGCAGGGAGACCAGGGTTGATTTTCCAGACCCGCTGGGTCCCACCACAGCCATGATGGTACCAGCAGGGACCAGCAGACTGAGGTTCTGGAAAATAGGAGCCTCGTTACGGGTCGGGTAGGCAAAGGAGACGTCAGAGAACTCCAACCGACCCTTCAGCTGGTCTGCAGGAAGCATGAGGCCCTCTGTGGAGGAGCAGAGGAAGAGGGACACAAAGACAGAACCAACATTTAGTTTCACTTGCTTGACTGGTTTAATACTAAAATGGACATTAAAAAGGAGGCAAATGAGGAGAAATGGAATGAAGAAAAAGCAGCACTAGATTATTTTAACAGAAGTCTTACTACATCCTACAATGCAAATTGTAACCAACTGACAAGGCAATAAACTGCCAAAATAAAATATTTATATTATTTAAACAAGCAGTGAGTTTTTGGAAGCTGTTTACATACAAAACTTCTGATAGTGAATATACATGTAGCTACACAGAGAGAAGACTACATGTGATATTCCCCTCCATGCACTTCTCTCTAAGCAGTAAAGATCCAAGGAGAAAAATACTTATTTACAATTCAGAAATACATTCCAAAACATTATTGTTTTCTGGACATTTCAAATGTTCCAAGAATGATAGTTTACAGGTCAAAATGTGTAATTATTGATTTAGTGAGGTAACCTACTTCCATCACTACAATCAACATCTACATTATACAAAAAACATCTGAAAAGGACTCTAATTAGTGACTCTAATGAATTTCATTGCAATGCATCTCAACTTGGAAACATAAACTTTTATGAAAAAGTACATTCCTATCAACTTTATATTACGGCTTAGTCTTAAAACTTTATGAATAAGGTAATCTTTGCTTTTATCCTTTTATAAAGTATGGAGAAGTCTTTTTTTGTGATACACTCTCTCTCTCTGTGTGTGTGTGTGTGTGTGTGTGTGTGCGTGTGTATCTGCTGACCATTAAGAGGAAACTCAGGCTTTCTGTCCAGCAGCTCCCACAGTCTGGATCCTGCTCCAAAACCTTTCATCAGCTCAGAGTAGAATGAACTCAGACCTACACATCAAGCAGAACAAAACAGAGACATAAGCCATCACACACACACACACACACACACACACACACACACACACACACACACACACACACACACACACACACACACACACACACACACACACACACACACACACACACCCACACACACACACACACACACACACACACACACACACACACACACAC
>CALSBV010012174.1:2683694-2721834 GCA_943590825.1 Bovichtus diacanthus | reverse complement strand
ACACACACACACACACACACACACACACACACACACACACACACACGTAAACAGTACAGATAGGGAGATTCATGTAATAGTAGAGTGCACATGCATGCATGAGTGTATTACCTGCAATACTGATGCCCACCCAGAAGGTGTACATGAGGAACGCTGACAGCTCTCCCACGGTCATGTGATGGTTGGCCATCAGAAGGCCTCCTTTGTACAGCACTGACAGGATCATGATGTTACCACTGAGACCAGTCTGAAACACACATGCACACACACCCTTAGGTTATGTGATTACTACAACATCTGGCCTCACTGCTCCTCCCTGACACAGCACTGATTATACTGATAACAGCCCATGTGGCAAGCTGCTGGTGAACTACAGTTCACTGAGCGTGGAGAATATCATCTAATAACATTTGAATTAGAAACACAGACTGGAAATAGGAGATGCAAAGAGATCTTATTTTTAATCTAAAGATTGAATTGACAGTTTATTGGAGACACCTAGCTTAAAATAAGCGAATACAAAAGCCCTCCAATAAAATATACCTTATCATACAGTATAGGGTTTTTGTTTACACTGTTATACATTTTATGGTTATTTTGAAAGCTGTAGGTTGAGTTTATTTTAATCTAACATATGAAAAATGTATACAGAAGTTTAAGAGTTAAAGATATGAAGAGAGAAACCCATTTAAGGCGAGACACTACTGGCAATCTTCTCTAATCTTCTTTCAGATTAGTGCAAAGAAAACATCCAAAATACACATTTAGGTGTTTATTTTATGACACTTGATCTATTTGCATCTGTAGATTTCTTATAAATTCACCAAAAGTGAGCATTAAATAATGACTCATTTGCTTATTTAAACTTTAATTCTTTTTTTTAAACTTGTAAAATAAATAAATAATTGTCCTAATGTTAGTAATCAGCTGCGGAAGTTTCATGATGATATCCATTAGTTTGAATTTTTTTTTACCCTATTCACCTGTAGTGTGTTTCAAAATGTCTGGAATTTTACAATACATATCTCAAAAGGCCATTTTCTCAAAACAAGTTTTTTCCTCATACTCCGAGCCAGAAATCTCCTCTTCAGTAACATTTACATCCACCAAACGTTCCAGTTTCATTCCTATTTAAAATCTGAAGGTTTTTACAAAAGGGTTTGTTCATATATAATTCACTGCCTGATTTATATGAATTATGATTGACATTTTATTTCTAAAAACATGTCGAAATTTAATGGCAGTTGACAGTATTTTCTGATTTATGGAGTGATACAAAGAGATCCTTTGGTTTAAGGACACGAGGATCACTAATTGTCATTCTACAACATCGGGGTTGTGCAACGAAATTCAGTTAAAGTTCCATTCTGCTACTTAAGAAAAACAAAACAGCAAAAACTATTTTTTGTGGTAGAGTGTGGAGGATGAGTTGATGAGTCTCACAGCATGAGGACAGAAGACGATGTGTAGTCTGGTGCTTTGACAGCAGGTACGGACGATTGTATAATCTTAGACAGACATGTCAGGAACTGTGGTTTTGTGACAAAACAGGGGCGAAAAAGCAGAAGCCTCTGTGCAATATTTAATTTCCTAAATGTGGAAGTGGTTTGCTTCACTGACAACAGACAGACAGACAGACAGACAGACAGACAGACAGACAGAGACAGACAGAGACAGACAGAGACAGACAGAGACAGACAGACACTTACCACTCCAAAGAAGCCAGCTCGTAGCACGGCCTCCTTCCTGGCCAGGCTGAGGACCTGGTCCGTCTTCTGTGCGTACGCGTTGACCTCTGACAGCTCTTTCCCAAAAGCCCTGACCGTCCGCATGTTGCCGATACGCTCCTCAGCCAACTAGACACACAAGCAAACTGTTTTATTATAACTTTATCTATTGGAAATCAGATTATCAACAGAGCACATTTTCTCTATCTGCAAATGTAATTAAAATGCTACAGGCAGTGCAGCATTTATATCAGGTAGATATACAATTCAGGGATAGACAAACTTCAGTAACCAATAATATGTGTTTTCAGTATAGTGCTTCACTAAACTTGTATAAAAAGCCAAAGAAACTGAGTTTATTGACACCAATTTGCAATCATATGTTGTCCTTGTTATTAATTATTACATCTTCAAATAATGTCTTATTCATTTTTAATGAATAAACAGATTGAAATAAAATAAAAAAGGTTAAACTTACACACTATGTTCAAACTATCCAGCTTTGCCCTGTGTGTTTCTGTGCACTGTACCTGTGTGGCTTGAGCGAGTGCGTCCTGTGTGCATTTGGAGATGGTGCGAAGGTATCTGCCATAGACTACAGCAAGACCGGCCAAAGGAGGGACGATCAGCAACACAAAGCTCGCAAGACTGGGGGAGACATAGAACTAGAAGAGGAGAGAGAGAAGAAAAAACAGCAGTTAATGGAAATAAAAAGGGAGAAAAGAAAGTAGAGGGACGGAAGTAGAGGAGGAAGACATAAAAAAAGTTATATTTTTACAGTTCATTTAGCTGTAGCGAGCCGATTGGCCGATGCAGAGCGTAGTGAGGCCAAGGTCACACCAAATGATCCTAATCAGTAAATACAGCAAATGCTTCCTTTCATTTCCTTGAACGTTCATCACACCAGGAAGTCATTTTACTTCCTTGTAAAACACAGATTGTTGAAGTAATCATGCATTGTGTTATACGTTTGGGAAAATGCAGGTTACAAACCTGTTGGCCAACAAATCTCTGATCCATGACGAAAGGAATGTAGTTGGTTGAGTGTCATTTAGATGTACAGGACTGTCTCAGAAAATTAGAATATTGTGATAAAGTTCTTTATTTTCTGTAATGCAATTAAAAAAACAAAAATGTCATACATTCTGGATTCATTACAAATCAACTGAAATATTGCAAGCCTTTTATTATTTTAATATTGCTGATTATGGCATACAGCTTAAGAAAACTCAAATATCCTATCTCTAAATATTAGAATATCATGAAAAAGTATACTAGTAGGGTGTTCAACGAATCACTTGAATCGTCTAATTAACTCGAAACACCTGCAAGGGTTTCCTGAGCCTTGAAAAACACTCAGCTTGGTTCAGTAAACTAAATCACAAGTATGGGGAAGACTGCTGATCTGACTGCTGTCCAGAGGACCATCATTGACACCCTCCATCAGGAGGGTAAGACACAAAAAGAAATGTCTCAAAGAGCAAGCTGTTCACAGAGTGCAGTTTCAAAGCACATCCACAAAAAGTCTGTTGGAAGGGGGAAATGTGGCAGGAAACGCTGCACAACCAAGAGAGATGACCGCAGCCTTAACAGCATTGTGAAGAAGAGTCGCTTCCAGAATTTGGGGGAGCTTCAAAGACAGTGGACTGAAGCTGGAGTCCAGGTATCAAAAGCCACTGTTCAGACGTGTCCGGGAAATGGGCTACAATAGCCGTATTCCCATGGTCAAGCCACTTCTGAACTCAAGACAACGGAAGAAGCGTCTGACTTGGGCTATGGAAAAGAAGCACTGGACAGTTGCAGAGTGGTCCAAAGTCCTCTTTTCAGACGAAAGCAAGTTTTGTATTTCATTTGGAAGTCAAGGCGCCAGAGTCTGGAGAAAGGCTGGAGAGGAGCAAAATCCAAGTTGCTTGAAATCCAGTGTGAAGTTCCCACAGTCAGCGATGGTTTGGGGAGCCATGTCAGCTGCTGGTGTTGGTCCACTGTGTTTCATCAAGCCCAGAGTAAATGCAGCTGTGTACCAAGAGATTTTAGAGCACTACATGCTTCCGTCTGCTGAAAAGCTCTATGGAGATGAGGAATTAATTTTCCAGCATGATCTGGCACCTGCCCACAGTGCCAAAACCACCAGTAACTGGTGTACTGACCATGGCATTACTGTCCTCGATTGGCCTGCCAATTCCCCTGACCTGAACCCCATAGAGAATATGTGGGGTATTGTGAAGAAGAAGCTGAAAGACACCAGACCCAACAATGCTAATGAGCTAAAGGCCGCTATTGAAGCATCCTGGGCATCCATAACATCTCAGCAATGCCACAGGCTGATTGCCTCCATGCCACGCCGCATTGATGCAGTAATCCGTGCAAAAGGATTCCCAACCAAGTACTGAGTGCATTAATGGACATTTTCAAATGTTTGATTTTGTTTTGCTGTTATAAATCTTTTTTTTTTACTTGGTCTGAGGAACTATTCTAATTTTTTGAGATAGGATTTTTGAGTTTTCTTAAGCTGTAAGCCATAATCAGCAATATTAAAATAATAAAAGGCTTGCAATATTTCGGTTGATTTGTAATGAATCCAGAATGTATGACATTTTTGTTTTTTTAATTGCATTACAGAAAATAAAGAACTTTATCACAATATTCTAATTTTCTGAGACAGTCCTGTATAGCTCAGGAAATATCAGTTTAACTGCCCCTTGGTCAATACTATATGCAAGTATGCCAGGTGGTCAGCTGTACAGCAGGAGCGACCTGCTAGACCTGCACGTCTTCGGAGTGTCTCCATCGCCAAACCTGTTGAATGACATCCCCAATGAGGTACTATGGCATCAGGCACTGTGTCCGGAGAGCAACCTGCTACCGCTGCCGGCTATGATCCTCTGGAATCCTCGCTCTTTGAAAAACAAGTTGGACGACCCGCGCGCACATGGTGGAGCTGCGCGTACATGTTGGAGCTGCGCGTACATGTTGGAGCCTGCTACGAGTTTCGTGAGGCTTCCTCGAAGGTTTTTACGGAAACGTGGTTTCGTAATGATGTGGCGGACAACTTTATGGGATTTCCCATATACGCTCAGATAGAGGAGAACTCCGGTAAAACAAGGCGGGGGGGGGATCAGAGACAGTACATGCAACCTATGCCAACAACTCCTGTGCATCCTCCTGCGACCACACTACCTACTAAGGGAATCTGCCAACATATTAGTGTGTGCTGTGTACATTTTCTTTCAGGATGCAGACATTGATATGGCCACAGTCAATTACTGCCTATATTTATTTTTGTGTTCAGGGTATATCCAAATATTAAAACCTACATCACAAAATAAATCAAAGAATGTATTAACAGGAAAGAAAAAAAGCCACGAATGACTCGGCTGAGACTAACAGTCACGTGACAAAAAGTCAGTGAAACTTCACTGAACTGCAGGATGTTTCCACAGAGGAGAGGAGATGTTGTAAAAATGTAAATAGTCTTTTTTTTCCAAAATTGGTAACACTTGGAAAATATGTTGTATTTGTTGATTCCATGTTTTCCCAATTTTTGCAAAAATAAATCAATGAAAATCAACTTGTGTTTTCTTTTTTATGATTTATGGCATTATAACTGTCATACTGCACTAAAGACATTTTTGAATTCTCCATACTTCTAGCCATGATTGTGCTGTTTCCATAGAGATTCAGGGCCTAAATATTGCAGTGACAAAACACGGCCACAATGACTTAAATGTGACAGGAGAAAAAACCCGACCTGAAACAGACCTACTTTGGGCATGTGCAATAATTGTGCTGAACCTTAAAGTATCTCAGACACATCAGTAACACAATACCGAACACATTTATTTCACAACATGAAAATACATAAAAGGACAACGGTTGATTCATCATGCATATGTAGACGGACCACAGCGGACCACTCTGAGGGACGTACTCACCATCATACTGACACCAGCAGCTGCCTGGGCGACGGCTCTCAGCCCGTCTGACAGGTTGTCGGTGATCGAGCGGCCCACCACGGCCGTGTCAGCAGAGAGGCGGTTGATAAGCTCTCCGGTCCTATTCCTATCAAAAAATGCCACTTCCTGTCTGAGAATGGAGGAGAAGACTGAGGCACGGAGATTACGAACGATCTGTTGGCCTGAAGAGAGAAGAGAAAAGTCACTTGATTCCCACATTCTCACACATTACAACACTCAATGAAAATACAGGTGTTGTTGGTTACACCTTAACAAATGTGGATAGTTGCACATATTTAATTACATGTTTGAAAACATTTGTTATTAGATTTGGAATATGTAGAGTAAATTATTAAGCAATTGATTAAAAAAAATTATTAAAAAAAATTAGATAAAAGGAATAGTTAGATGAGAAGAGCGATACCGCTCCTATCTATACACCACATATAAAACTAGAGCCAGCTAGTTTAGCACAAACACTGGAGACCAAAGTTCAGCCATAAACCTAATCTGCATCTCTGAAGCTCACTAATTAACATTTTGGGAGGTTAAGCTGTACACAAACATAGATGTTGTCTCCATAAGGCTGCCAGGAAGTCACTGCGCCTGCCTGGCCGACAAGAAATAATTGCAGCCACAACTTGTTGCTGCTTGTGTACGGATTAAAGAAACAAAGTAGATCATGTTAAATAGTGGCAGTTAGAGTTGCTGGTAGGTGTTTTTATTTATTTATTTTTTTACTTTGGACTGAGCCAGGCTAGTGATTTCAGATTTATGCTAAGCTAAACTAAACATCCCCAGGCTATATCTTCATATTTAACTCTAACTCTCAAACATATTTCCCACTCAGAGAATTAAGTACTGAAATATAAAAAGACTCTGAAAGTTATTGTTTCCTATACTTTCCTGCACAGGGAAAGCAAAGATAAAGACCTGGATGAAAGATACATGTGGATTCAGACAGGTGACACAGTTAGTCTAGATACCACAGTGGTGAGTTTAGTAGGCAGCATGAAGACACTGCCCTTTTTTTATTTACAAAAGTAAAACTAAGGAGCTGGTTTTCCACCAGTTTTGAATTAATAACCAGCCTGTTGAAGAAGTAGCGGAGTTTAAATATTTAGGAACCTTTTTTGATTGCAGACTACATTTTTTATTTTAATTTTTCTTAAAGCAATGCAGCGCTTGTATCTAACCATGAAATTGGATTCATATGATACAAGCAAGAACATTTCAGAGGGACCGTTTAAAAAAGTCTTGTTGAATGTGTTTTAACTTGTAATATGTGTACGGGCACCTGGGGCTAAAAACTAAAATACAAAGTCGAGATTTACCAACATGGCCAATTAAATTATTGGGAAAGAGCAACTGGGGATGTACAGTACATATAAAAACGCAGATGAAACAAAACAAACAAACAAAATTGTGCCTGATCCTGTTCATCCCATTTGAATTCATAAAACTGCTGCATTTACAAAAAGTCATACCAAATGCAATAAGTTTGCTAAATTCGTAAACACACAATCCACACCGGAACAATGTCCGTTACTGTTGTCTGTACGCTGCATGTTGTGCTTTTTATTGTATGTATTATGATTTACTATGTGTTTAACCAACCAACATTTCCACATTTGTGGTCAATAAACATTATTATTATTATTATTATTATTCCACTCATTCGGCTCATTGATGCAGACATCAGTGAGTTTGTGTTTAATGGCTGTATGTACTGTGTAGAGATCATTTGTGTGAATATGCGTCTCTGTAGAGTAGAATATCTCCCTCTTCGTCTCACCTGAGGTCTGCATGAGGTAGACTCTGGCAGCATTGGCAGCCCCACCACACAGGAACACTCCCGTCAGCATGATACATAATGATGTCAGGGAGGCTGTCATTGTCTCGGTGTCAGCTCCAGCGGTGTAAATGGTGTCGATCACTTTACCCAGGAGGAATGGAGCCGACATGGTTACTGCACTGGAGACAGTCAGGAAGCCTAGAGCAGCTGATGTGGATACAGGGAGAGACAGGAAAACAGAGAAAGTTCATATAAACAAATGATTGTAGAAAGCAAAAGGGCTACAATGTATAAAAGGACATTTAATCTTCATATTTTGAAGGGGTTATCCCTCTAATAAAACCCAATTAAAAAGATACTTGAGGTTGTTTGTCAAAGCTGAAAAGTGCTTTAACAGAGCTCTCCAAGTTAACACCACAAACACCTGAGGGTAGCAGAGCAGTTTTTGCCAAGTAACAAATACAGTTTGATTCAATGTGGAAATTATTAATCTGGGAGAACCTGCTTCCAAATGAGATCAGAGCAGACTAATGCATCTCACAGCCAGAAGACACATACTATGGGAGGGAGGCTTGAAAAGGCTCATATGGCACGATGCAGCTAGGTGGTCTGTTGTGACTGATTAGAAAAACTGAGAAAATATAAGTACATGTACTCAAGCACTGTACTTAAGTACACAATTGAGGTACTTGTACTTTACTTGAGTCTTTTCTGTTCATGCCACTCAAAAACTTTTACTCCACTACATCTCAGAGAGAAATATTGTACTTTTTACTCCACTACATTTATCTGACAGCTTTACTTACTTTTATACAAATTAAGATTTTTGCATAAAAAGCATACAAAGAGCTGAATAAAATATGTTTTGTTATGAATTAAAACTACCCATTAGTTCATAAAAATACAGCTTAAATAATAACTTGATTAATTGATTGTCAGAAAATTAATTGCCAACTATTTAGATAATCTGCATTTTTAATACAAAGATACCAAACATTTCAGGATTCCAGGTCCTGAAATAGGAAGATTTGACGTTTTTTTTTTATTACCTTTTAATTATTGTTTATTTATTTGAAATAATGTTGAGGTTTGGACGGTTTCTTGGACACAATAAGCATTGCAAGGTGTCCCTTTGGGCTCTGGGTAATTGTGACGGCACATCTCACCATTTTCTGAATTTTTACAAACCAAACAGTCAATCGATTAATGGAGAAAATAATCCTTCCTGTTAAATCCTGCTTTTATAATAATGCATGAGTAATAATAATCTAAAGATATAAAATACTCACAGGGGACATTTTTTTCTGCATTGAGTAGGCCTACTTTTATTTTTTAATGAGGTAAGCACTTTTTCCTGATTATACTTACACACTTTTACTTAAGTAAGTAACATTTTCAATGCAGGACTTCTCCTTGTAAGAGAGTATTTCTCCAGTGTGGTATTGCTACCTGTAGTAAATGTAAGAGGACTCTCAGAGTACACCCACCTGCCAGTTTCCATCTCTCCGGGTGAGCAAGTTTCCAAATCCTTTTAACATCCTCCAGAGGGACCGTGGTCGGTGTCTGCTCGCTCTCCGTGTCCGTCTGGGTCTTCACCGGTCCGGCTGGTGTAGGTGCCGAGTCGGCGGAGGAGCTGGCGAAGGCAACAGGTGTGTGTGAGACTGTCCGTGCTCGGCCTGCAGGTGTGTGTGGGCAGAGTATGGAGAGACCTCTGAGGGGACTGCAGGAGGGCAGGACAAACATGAAGGGCCCGGGGGAGCACAGAGGGAAGGCAGGTGTCGGGTGGGCTGAAGCCTTGACCCCGGTCGACTGTCTCTTCCTCCGGGGGGCAGCTGAGAGAGTCATACGGTGCTCCAGCCATAACATCCTCGGCTGTGTTAGCTTGAATGTGGACACTCCAGGTGAGCACCTTGACATGCGGCTTAGAAGCCGCATCGTCCGAGTTTAATTGTTGATACTAGCTCAATAAAAAAGGTCAAATAAATGAAAGTACTTTCCGGAGGGGTCAGTCAAATCAGTGATTGAAAGACTCGAGGTGCTTCTTGTTGAGTAAGTCCACTCGGAGAAACATGTTCAGTCCTCCAGCCGATAGGTCAACGCACCGTGTCCATAGCCGAGCAGTCGTATCTTCTTGCTGCTACATTGTCGAGTTTAGACCGTTATTGTCCGTTTTATCTGCGCGTGACAGCCGCCTTCACCCAGTTTATCTCTTATTATCACTGAGCAGCTAACAACACCCTGCCTGTCACTGTCATCTGTCGCTGAATATGTTTGGTTGGCAGGCGGGTGAAGTGGAAACACAGGCTGCCGAAGACTTTCTAAATCCACAGCCACTCTGACAATTGGCGCTTATTTCCCCAGAAAGAGTCTAAAAGGGTAAAAAGAAGAAAGGTGACCCTGGTCTGCTGCTCATGTTCACACAATTCCTCCTCCTCGACTGACGGTTGAATTCAATGGCTGACGATATAACCAAACTTTCCCAGGCATAACCAAGCGAACCCAGATCGCCAATACAGAGACATAAGTGTTTTGTGAATGAGATTTGTTTTTATTACTTTGTTGAACAAATTGCACGTCGCACATTTTGACAATAAGAAACACTATGCAAAATTCATACATTCAAACATGCCATTCAAACGTGAGACACACTATTGTGTATAGTATGTTATCCTATGTTTATATTTTAGCTGTAGTAGTTTACAGTGTTGGGGAGTAGTGGACTACATGTAATAGTAGTTTAACTACATTCATATTTGCAAAGTGATTCAAGTAGTGACATTATTATTTTTTTCTTTCCATTTTTTGTGTAGTAAACTACTAAAACTACAAATGATATTGGGCAATAAAAGGAAAGGAATGTTTTATTTTATTTTACCATTGCTTCTTTACTGTGATGGAACCTCTTTGATTCTGCCGTGACAAGTAAAAAGATAGGCCAAGTGTTTTAGACCAGTGCTCAAACACTCTAAAAAAAGTGCACATTAAATACTTTTTAGGTGAGTATTTTATTTTGGTGAACATGCTTAAACTTGTTGTTCAAACATTTTGAAATAAGATGAGTTTAGTGAATTTTCTTCCCGGCATGTGACTTTTTGTCTTATATTTTGTTATAATTTTGTATCACATATATTACCAATTTGGTCTTCTTTTGTTTTACAAAGTAGTGAACTACTTTTTCTACTTAGTTAACCAAACACAATTTCTCCCTTGGGTAGATTTGCTGTAGTACAACTTCTTCCAGTGTGAAGTAATTGATAGCTTGCAAAGCTATGCTTTCATAGTAGCTTCCCCAACACTAGTAGTTTAGTCTATCCATCTATTTGATTGAACAAATAAATACATAACAAATAAAATAATATAAGAAATAAGTAAATTAATAATATGAAAAAATATATATTTAAGGTACAATTTGTAATTGTATATTTACATACACACTTTACAGGCAACACATCCACATTTTATGGACTTTTTATTGGTACAAAATGTAAAAGTTTATATGTATAGTTCAACATCTTTGTAAAAAGAAACAGTAAAAAGGGGCATTTGGCTTAATAATTTACACTTATGTAAATATAATTTGTCTAGAATAATCAATAGATTTATGATATACCTTTCCCTCAAATGTTGTGCCATAGGTAAAGAGTACAAATATAAAATGTGCATAAATTAAAAATATTTAATAAATATATGAAATTACTTTCCTCTCGCTACTGGCTCTTTAACTCGTCTCTCGATTGCTTGTGTCTGGCCGGCAGGGTGAAAGTTGAAAGTTCGTCCACAACATCTGAAAACAGGAGACACGTGCGGGTGGAAAAGTCGTAAGTCTAAGTAAACTAAGTTTACACAAATGCAATTAACTATCCTTCAACGAGGAATATTGAAGCTCAGTGATGGTTTGCTTGCGTTTGGACGAGAAGCAGCTCCAGTATTAGCTTACTTTGACTTTAGCAGGAAGATGCTATGTAGCTAACGTTAGTTGTCGTTAGCTGTAAACCATGTCGCTGTGTTAACGCTGCGTATACTCACATATGTACATATACTCAATACTCTGTATACTGGGGGTATCAGACCTTTAACAGACCTACAAATGAAAAATATTTCTTATTGAAAATGTGTGTTTGTATATACTGTCCTGGGTGGATGGGTGTTAGCACATGCATTTTAATGTAAGTATCATCAGTTTCCATGGTCATATAATATAGATGTTTTTTTTTTTTTTACGCTCTTCTCTAGTCTTACCCAAGTAGTTTATCACTGTTAAACAGTGGTGGAAGAAGTATTTAGATCTTGTACTTATGTAAAAGTACTAATATCAGCTGGTAAAGGTGGTGGAGCTCATTTGAACTACTTTATATACTTTCTGCTGGGTGGCCTGTTTATTTCCCCCAAGGATCAATAACTTTTTTATCTAAGTCTATAATATTACATCATTACGAATGTGTTGAATATATTTTTTATAACCTGTATAGGCATTATGATTGAAGTTTTAAAATAGTTGTAGTGGAGTGAAAAGTACAATATGTTCATCTGAATTATTGTGGGGTAGAAGTAGAAAGTAGCGGAAAATGGAAATACTTAAATAAAGTACAAGTAACTTAAAATTGTAGTTAAGTACAGTACTTGAGCAAATGTACTGAGTTACTTTCCACCCCTGCTGTTAAATGAAATTAATACTTATCACTACTCTATTAAACAATATTCTCTTTTAACCCCTATGTTGTGTCGCCTCCCTTTGACCCTGACTCCTCTTTTGTATCCCTTCTCTTCAGGCCTGTGCAGCAGTAGCACCGGCTGCAGCGATGGCTGCCATTTACTCAGGTATCCATCTGAAACTGAAGAGTCCTCTGACTCCGTGGGAGGACAAGTTAAAGCTGGCACGTTTTGCCTGGATCTCCACTCAGTGCCTGCTGCCCAACAAGGAACAGGTAACAGCTGAAGTTGTGCTAAAAGATGCTTATGTCTTCACCGAATGAAAGTGAAACCTTTTTTGTTTTAGATGTTTTGTGTTCAGTGTGAGAAGTGCCTGCTGTAGTTTTTCATCTGAGGTGATTTAAGTTTCATTTTATGACTACAATTCAGACTGTATTGTCTATAAAGCCCTATACCATTGTCTACACTTAAATTGCAGAAAATTGGTCTTGTTGGCTATTTAATTAATACATTATTTAATTTATTTAATACAGATTAAGCCATTACTAATTATTTTATTACTTTTAGCTGTGCCGTAGGAATTATGTCCAGGATGTTTTTTTAAGAGGTAGTTCAAAGACTTTGATTGGCATAAATCTTAGTGCATGTTACTTTAAGTTTTTAGACCAAACTTACCCTTAAGGATTTGTGCTGATCTTTTCCACTTGTTGATAGTTGGTCTTTCGTTTTGACAAGTTTATGAAAAAAAAATCTCTCAGTGATGAGAAATGATTGTCTGTTTTTGAAATAGTTTAAAAGCAGTATGTAAATGAACCATCTATTTGTGTCTTGACCCTTTTCCACTGTAGGTGCTGTTGGACTGGTGCACCCACGCTCTGACGGGCCGCTACAGTCAGAAGGTGGAGTTTTCTCAGAATGTTCTGGAAGGACTGTGGTGTTACCTTGACGATCTTCTTCACAGCCGGAAGCTCCACTCTTATCTCAAGCAGGGCAAGACCGTCAGCCTGAGGCTCAACATGGCGCAGGTGTGCTGGCAATATTTGAAGAACACCACCACCACCTATCTGGAGTGGTGTTTGTACTGCAACAACACAGATCTTTTTTTAACCCTTGTGCCCCACTTTTAAAAAGTTGCTCTGATGTCCTTACAGGACAAAAATGTCCACGTCAAAAAACTGCCATCAAATGATCTATTTATATTATTTTCCCACTTTCATTGAGATGAATCATTGAACCATGTTATGTTGTTATTCATAACTACAAAATATTTATGGCAAAAAACACAAAAACTTAATTATGTTCTGCATACTAAATGCTTGGGGGAATTTCTTTTTCAAAGTGTGGGATATGTCAATAATTAGCAACAACATATTTATTGTGATGTATTGTAATCAAACACTTAATACAGCAGCAATAGGAAAATAATAAAAACTACAATTTTGAAGAAAGGGCTCTAAATTGAAAGCATCATATAATAAACTGCATGATTTTATGCTGTCTTGGTTTCAGTGGGAACATTTTTGTTCTAAAGGTCTGTATTTTGTATATAACCCAGTTTATTATAGACGTATTGTAGGAGCTGAGATTGAACTTCCAAAATTAGAAAGAAAACCTCACACCCATGTCAAAATATATCCTATATGCATTAAAACAGCCAAAATTAACAACAAATATATAATTAGAATTCCAAAAATGACCCTAGTTATGCATAATCACATATTAGACAAGTGCTTTCACATTCATACTCTTCAAAAAAAAAATATATATATATGTATATATATGAAGGTTTTACTGACATCTCTTTTTTTGCCTCTAGCTGCTGCTTGACCGTCTCCAGGAGAGTTCACCTGTTGGCTCTAAGTCTCCAGTGTGTGTGTCCACCATACTGAGTGTGTGTCAGGGCCTTCTCTCTTCCCCTGCGCTCTCATCTGTCTTCACCACAAAGTATGAACTCATCGTTGATCTCGTGGCTAAGCTCTGCTGTCTGGCCTGCCGTGAGCTACAACAGCCGTTGCTCACAGAAGCCATAATGACCGAGTCTGTCACATGTCGAGATGAGGTGATGACTATTAGCGTTTTGGACAGTTTCCAAATTGGCCCGATCACTGAAAATCCTCCTGGTCAGCCAGAGTTGGACGCTAATAAATCCCCTCCCAAGCCAAAGGAAAACGTCCGTTCAGCTAAGTTGTTTGAGGTGTTGCTTCAGGTGCTGTCATGTTATTTGTCAGTTCAGCGACAACAAGCCAATCCTAACCGAGTCTCTACTATGGTAACCAACCAGCTGATCCAGCCTTTAGTACTACTCAGACACCTGCTGACTTCTGGGGAATTTGCAGCTTCTCACACACACCTGTGCCTCCGTCAGCAGCTGTCCAGAGACATCCGCATCAAGATCGACTCCATCCTTCAGTCAGCTCTCTTCCCCTCTGAGCACCTGACCGCCTACAAGGAGGAGCTCCTTCCATCGAAAGAGGAGTCTGGGAAACGCGGTCCTGGAGGGGCAAAAGGCCCCTTGAAGCCAGTCAATGCCGTACTCTCCAAACTGAGTGCTCAGGGCTACTGTGAGCCGTCCCTCCACTACACTGTGAAGTCCAACACATTGTCTCTGCTGTTTAAGTTTTTTCTGGAAAGCTACGGAAAAGGGAGAGGAGAAAATGAGGAAACGCACAGGATGCTGTGTTTCTATTTCCTCACCAGATTGGTCCCGGCCTTGGACGTATGTCTCGACGAAAACACAGTTTCACCTGGTAAAGCAGACCAGTCAGTCTCCGTGTCCCCTGGGCAGAAGTCTCCCCCAGCCTCCCCCTGTTCCTCAGAGAGCTGGAGCCTGGCTCTGCTGGCTGTGGAGTCCCTGTTAAGCCAGGCTCTGTCTGCTGATATTTACAATGTAGCAGCAGACAGGATCCGACACGGAGAGGTCCAACTCAAATTTTACGGAGCTGTGGGACAAATGCTCCTCAACCAGGCCCGGCCAAGGTAATAAAAAAAATACTCATCGATGTATTGAGTTAAAGGTGGAGTCTGTGATTCTGGTTAAAGGTTGTTGATATTTGAATTCAACACCCAAAAAACCCCGTCAGTGCACCTTCAGCACGTTAGTCTGTGCCAGATTTACCATCTCGCTCCCACTGCCTTTCTCTTCATACGTCCATGGAGTAGTGTTGCGTGGCTCGTAGAGCTGTGCCGCATAGTTCAAAGCTTCGAAGCATCATTCATAACGTTGACATTTCAATTATTATTAATATATTACAGAAACATAGTAATAGGGCATTCTAACAAATAATGATATTTATATACAACAATAATTTGAAGAAGTGAGAAGAAGTGTATTGGATTAGAAACACAGACTCCACATTTTGTTTTGTTTTTTTAAGGTTTTTTACATTCAGAGTCATTTAAAGTGTATCCTCTTTCTTGGTCATACTGTGAAAACTTTTTCTGTCTTGTCCTTCAGCATCCCTGCATGGTACCGCTGTTTAAAGATGCTGTTGAGTCTCAACCATCTGATTCTTGAACCAGACCTGGACCAGCTGTTATCTTCAGCCTGGGTTAACTCTGAATGCATGGAAGCACGAGTGCAGCGGGCCAGACAGGTCTGCATTTAATCATCGATTACATTGTGTATTTCACAAAAGAAATTCAACAGAATGACATGCAAGCAAATGCAGAATTTAAAATGTGCAAGAGTATAGTTGTGACTGAGACAAAGTGTTTGTTTCCCAACAGCTTATGGTGTGTAGTCTCCTCCAGACTTACACTAAGCTCCGTCAGCTGTCCCGCCTCTTCTCTGAGCTCCTGTCTGTGATCTGTCAGCCAGCACTGGACAACCTCCGGCCTCCTCTGCTGTCTGATGGCGCCTCCGCCACGCTCAGGACTTGTCTTCTGGACACTCCCCCTTCCCAGGGCCTGGAGATCTGCTCATTAGTGTTGGAGAGCATCAGGAGCTATATACTACCTGACCTGGTGAAGGAGGGAAAAGAGGCAGAGAAGATGGAGATCGATGGGGGAGGAGATGACAAAGGGGAGAATAAAGAAATGAAGGTGGCCCATGGGAGAGAAGACGCATCTCTGAAGCTATTCTCCCTCAGCCAACTGCTTCATGTTGTTTTGTTTAGTCTGAAGACTCTAGACAATGCCTCTCCTCTTCCCATAGTCAGGCAGAGTCGGGGTTTGATGGAGGAGATGCAACAGGTTATCAAGGAGTTACTGAATCTGTTGTCAACAGAAGAAAAGGCTGTAAAAACAAATAAACGTTCAGTTCAAAGTACCCCACGAAAAGGCAAAAAGAATTTGGACCACAAAGAGTCAGAGAAAGTCCCAGAGTCTAAAATGGGAGAACTGTGGGAACAGAAGACGCAGGAGGCCGCTCTCCTCCTCAGATACACCTTGGTGGAAGTCGACACGCTCTTTAACATCCACTGCAGCAAATACACATCACTTGACTCGGCCCTGACAGCAGATGCAAGTGTGAGTGCAGACCGTGGTCCAGTCCTAAGCCATATAGAAAGTCTGCTATCTGGTGAGATCGTGCCAACGCGTCTACAGCCAGGCTGCAGCCCCAGGAGCCGTCTGCTGCTCAAACTCCTCACTTTGCAACAGACAAAGAAAATGTTGTTAGATTCTCCCTTGCTTTCTGCATCCAGCACTGCACCACTGCTGAACAGGGCTGCCCAGTTTATTTTAGCCAAATCAGAGTTGGGGGTGAGTCTGGATGGAGAGCAGGTATGGGACGGGCAGATAGCAAGTGTGAACGCCAGCTCTTACCTTGCAGCCCACTGGTATCTTGTCACATCTAATTTGCCTTTGATTACTCCCTACCTGAGCGGAGAAGATGTGGGCTGCGTAGCAGATGTGCTTGTCAGTTCACTCCTCAGCAGACAGACCGACGGAGGAAAGGACCGTCCGCCCGGCTCTCTGACCGTCCCTCTCGTATCGTCACAACTCCTCCAAAGCTGTGTACTTGCCGAGTTGCCTTCGCTGTTCTCTGCCACAGTTCGTTCCGTCACGCAGAGGATTATTGCTGTTCTCAAGGCAGCTCGTGTGCCCAAGATTTGTCCAACGCTCCTGAAGTTGCAGGAGAAAGGAATTGGAGCTAACGCGTTCGAGAGAGAGCCTCTGTCCGCACTTGTGAAAAAAGAGACTATAGTTGAGGATATATTGGCATCCTCAAAGGCTGGAGAGGTGTCTGTGCTGCTGACTGACAGACAGAGCAAGGAGCTTGTTGATATACTCCAAATCTTATCTAACCTAAACCCAGATGGGATGACTTCTGAGGATCTCTCCTGTATTTTCCTCCTCCTCTTCTTCATGCTCACCTCCACCTCCAGTCAGTCAGCTCAGGGGGCTGTGGAGCCTCCTGAATCTGGAGGTGATGCTCTCTTCCTGGTGAAGCTGCTCAAGACTCTGACTTGTCTCCTGGAAGGTAGAAACTTTCAAAGTGTTTTGAAGCTCGTCCACGGTGGTACTCTGCTGCAGGCGTCTGTGTCCTCTCTCCTCTGGCGCAGCAACAATGGAGGATTTCGAGCCACAAGCAGCTCTGATTGGTTGGATTTAATCAAAGCCGTGCAGGGCTTCATCAGGTCCTTGGTCCAGTTGATTATAGTCAGAAACAGCAGCGTTCGGCTCAACCTAGACCAGTTTGCCTCCTATCTTACCAGTAAGGAGATGGCAAGCATGCAAATTGTGGCACCCAGTTCAGCCGCTGTGTCGGGTAAACCAAATCCAGGAGCGTCCAGTTTGTCTGTTCATCTCCTGATGGCATCGCTGACCTCTTTCTCCCAGGCAATGACCTCTAACCTGCGGAGGAGTAAACAAATGGATCAAACTTTGACTCAGATGCTCACAAGAACGACTGCTTCGCTGGGACCGGCTGTTGAGTCCGTCCTAAAGCCCCAAACTGTCAGTGAGTCGGTCATCCAACCAGCCAGCATCCTCGGCCAAGCCTTCGTAGTAGAGGTCGTTACTGTCATGCTGCACTCTGAACTGTCCTCACTGTCGGTGGAGAATGAGAACAAGCAGAATCGGCTCACCCTTAGTCACATGACTCTCTATCAGGGCTGCTGCCAGCAGATCCTCAAAGAAATAAGTTCTGCCCATAGGCCGTTGGACTTCCTGGTTTCCTCTCTCCATTTTCTGTCCACTTTCTACAAAGCAGTTGAGAAGATGAGAGGAGAGACGAAGGAGGAGCAAGGAGAGGAGGAGGAGGAGGAGGAAGAGGAGGAGAAGGCAGGGAAGGAGTTGGACGAACTGTACATGCAGATCCTGCAGAATGTGCTCAGACTGCTGACAGGTACATGTACACTTATGAAGAACAAACACATGTGCAACCAGTCAGTGTTCTTCTTTCAGTCATCACTTTGCATATTGCACGTAGACACGAGTTTACAACTGATTGTATTTATCTTATTCCATGGCAGCTGTTTCAGCTAGTTTGTTTTGAAATACCGGTAGTCTTTTTGTAGATTTTTTTATTTATTTATTTTTTTTTATATAAGGAGACATAATATTACACCAAAAAACAAAGCAATTTAAGCAAAAGTCTCATCGCACCACATTTATTTTTGGCTTTGTACCTAAATTTGGCATCATAAATCTGCATAAAGATTTTCCCTCATGTTTCTAAATGGGCAGTAAAACTCCTCGATATATTGCACTCCAGTGCAACACCACTGCAAACCACCTAATAATAAACGTATAATTAAATGAATACGTCTCTGACAGTCGATCAGAACTTTATCTATGACACATCAATATTCTGATTGCGATACATTTTCACTTTTGCTCTTCAGCTCCTTGGCTTTCTGCAAATGATGTTTGTGAGCTAGAGCCTGCTGTGCAGGACCTGCTGCGCCACCTGGTGGAGAAAAGTACTCCAGGTCGGTTCAACCTGCTGCTGCTGATGATCAAAGAGGGACTGGACATTGGCAAGCTGAGGGCAGGAAACTACAGGGTGAGGATCAATCCTGAGCTCCTGTACACCTTTGAAATATCCCAGAAACTGTTTTTAAATTGAATTTGTTTAAGGGCTGTTTTTACAGTGTTTTACATGAAAAGCTCTCTTACTTGAGATTGTGCTTTGTCCCCCCCCACAATGAATCATAATAGCTGTCATGTTACATATCTAGCGGTTTTCTCAGTTTTCTCACTCTCCCTCCTCTCTTACTGTTCTCCAGGAGGTGCTATCTGCAGTGATCATCATTAAGCTGCTGTCCTGTTGTCAGTTACCCGAGCCCTGCGCTAAAGCTCTGTGGCTCATTGCACCACAGATTATATCTGCCATGGTGGTGAGAAAAACACACACACACTCACACCAAGTCGCATGCCACAAACACAAAGGTTTTGCTTGAGTGGGCAGACACACCCGTTACTCATAGACATGCATGCACCTGAACAAAGATTTGTGAATTTTGTTGTTGGTATCAGGAGTCGTGTGGGTCAATCCAATTAACTTGTAATTGGCATTAGGTTAGTCGTATCAGCAGAAGTGGGACCAAGTCATTTCTTTGCAAGTAACCAGTAAGTCTCAAGTACCGAATCCCAAAAAAAATTCATCATGGACTCTCCACCAAATGTAATGGCACTTTTTGACAAAAGAATAATAATATATTACATTTACAAAAATCATGAAAGCCTTTCAAGAGTTTTATTTATCTGTTAAAAAAAGTTTGTTAAAACTTTGCGACTGAACCTAACAATAAAAAAATAAAATAAAAAGTAGAGCTGCACTTTCATCGCATATAAATAGAAATTCATTGATTTGTGGCACATTAAACACAAATAACATACTTTTTGATCTATGGGCTTGGGGGATGGTATCAAGTACTTCTCAAGTCATAAGGCTCAAGTCCAAGTGAAGTCATACTGGATGTGCTGCGTGTTTTAAAAATGTTTGAAAGTGGTGGTTAGACTGTCTACAGGAAATTATATTTCATGATTGCAGTTTCTCTGCCAATCTGACAGGAGGAGCTGCCTTCTAACCTAAAACGGTTTAAACAGTATTGTGTTGGCACATGCGTGTGATGTCTAAGTGGCCTTTTTCCAAAGAAAGACCTTACCACTGAGCAAAAGATCTAGTTTAAAATCACTAGAATGAGTATAAACTGCGGTAATATGTGTAAAACACACATTTCTGAAGCTTGCTCTGCATTTGTTTTAGAAAATGGATTGAATTTACTTGATTTCTTCCGTGTGTGGGCAAAAGAAAAATCATAAAGCAATAACTCTGTGACTTCCTTGCGATAAGCAGGCGCCCCACGCTGAGAGCATTTCACAGTATGTTCTCCTTCGACCTTACATCGGCAATCATTGCAGTGGCAGTGTGCTGGAAGTACAAGTGACGGACGTCTTGAGTGACTCAGCAGCCAAACTGACAACAACAGTCTGCTGAGTCCCGTTGTCGGGCCTGCTCTTTGTCATTTCCACTGAGGCTCTTTTAGGTCAATGTGTTTTTCATCAAGGCTGCAGGGTGGAGCAGACGGACAACTCAGCAATCTGCTAACCATACTGTACACACGTCTTAAACACACACACACACACGCAACCATCCATGACCATGCTGCTCTGTCATGCACATGCATATGCATATGTTGTTTTTTGTAATTCTTTCACCCTCTTCTCTTAAGACGGTGTGAGAGAAGGCTCATTTGTAAGTCTTAAATCATCTAAATTTAATGCCTGTTAAATATTGATTTTGAAAAGCAGTAGAATATTTTGTTTTGGTGGGGGGGAACACACAGTTCTTGAACAGCATGTCCAGAATGTGTGTTAGAGTAACACAATAGGCCTTGTTGCCTTGTTTCACAGAAGACATGTTGACTTGTAACCGCAGGAAAAGCACAGGTATAAATACTCAAATGAATGATGGCTGTGTTCCATTTAGCCTTGAATAGACGCAGCCGCCGTTTGTTATTTGCGCTTTACTATGACGAGGCCAAATGTCTGCTGTGAAAAAGGCCTGTTGTCTCTTTCTTGATTTTAATATTTAATTGGATATCAATTACTTTAAGAAGGCTATAAAAAGTTATTAAACAAGAAGAAATTCCCTGACATCTCATGCGTGTGTTCATTTGCAACGAGGGATGGGGTGTTTGGATTTTATCGCGGATCGTGATCAAACACTCACAATAAGTTCATTATGGTGAATTTCCAGGATAATGGTAAATATCCTCACATGAGTGATTTAAAACAACTGTCTAGATTACTATCATGGTAGCGTAATGAAAAGAGGAGCCTGATTTTAAAAACAAGAATTATTATGTAAAAAAGAACAGACTCGCACTAGTGCTGTTTTTAAAAATGTATTTATCCTTAATTTATGCAGGGGGGCCTTATGGTTTATGATTAGCTTATTAAACACTGTTTGATTGTTTGCTTTTTCACCAAAAAAAAGTTCTGTCCTATCTGTGATGCAATAAAGTAATGATTTTCTTAACTAAATGTGAGGTGAAGTGATTCCGGTATGTTTTTGTGTCATTTTAAGAGTTTTAAGCATATTTTGATGATTGTCGAGATAATGTTGTGAATCGCAGTTATTCTGGCCAGGATATTCGTGACATGAAATCTTCATATCGTCCCATGCTTATTTACAACTAACTGCTCTCATAGTTGTGTTTCTGTTTCCTCTCTCTTAACTCTTTGTGCGCGTCTCTCTGTGTTACAGTTCTTAGTAAAATCGTCCACTCAGGACGTCTCCCTGACCCTTCCCTTCACCGTTCCCACGGTGATGTCAATGACCTCGCTGCTGCGTCAGGGGGAGGGGCTCATCACCAACCCTCATCATGTCATCCTGATCCTCGGAGCGCTCCAGTCGATGCCCCTCGACCACTTGACCCCACCCGTCTACCAATCGGCGTTCCTGGCTGTCCATGAGGCGCTGTTTGCCATCATCCAGTGTCATCCTCAGGTATGAAGAGTGCGTGGGGGATAATGGAGTGAGAGGGCAAACTTGGGGATGAGTCAAAAAAAAGAAAGAAGTTATTAAATGGTATGACGACAATATCAAAGGTTTTTGGGAGTAAAAGGAAGATTTAAAAGATTAGATTAAAATCCCGGGTTTAGTTTGGACCATGCAACAAGATGTGGTAATATAAAATGAATGTTATTAACGCATACAAACGTAACAACAAACCATGCACATAGCAACCAACAATTCCAGCACAAATCTGTGAGTGAGAGAAAAAGAAACATAAAAAATGCACCATGTAGCCCTGAGTATGTAAGAGAGTTTAACGGAGGATTAGCAGACTGTGTGGAAGAATAATGGCACATATACAATCAGGTGCCAGTTCATTAGGAACACTTAGCTAAAACTAATGCAGTGCTGCTATAAATTCTGCCTACATGACAGTTATAATGGTCAGTTTTTGTTGGAACTGTTTTAGAGAGGTGTTTATTCAACTTCACGGTCAGTTTGGAGGAAGTAATTTGTGGTGCTGTTGAATTATGCTGTGTCATACTGAGAGGAGTTTCTAGTATTATGTCCACCCATTTCCATTTATATCTTTGACTGAGGCACTTTTCTGTGTAATGCAGTATATCAATCAAAGATAATGCAGTAAAAGACTGCCCTGCTCTTTGTAGTAAAGCTAGAAATAAAACATTATTTATTGAGTTTAAAGGTTCATTGTTGACATCGGAATTAGTAGTTTCAGTTGTTTTATACAACATATTTATCAAAAAGTATCGGGTCTTTAAAGGTAATTGACTTACCTTTAACCCTTGTGTAATGAAGGTCGTTATAGCTCAAGGCTGCTGGTTTGAATCCCTGATTTTAAAGAAGATGCAGTATGTGCTCTGAGCCCACAGGATGCCCCAGAGGAATGTGACTGTTAAAGAAAGGATATTGCAGCTCACCAGAGTCATGCTGCTGCTGCTGCACGAAAACCTCATAACGTTGAAATTCTCATATTTTACTGGAAGTGCTTGCATTGAACCCAAAGTGTCAAAAAAAGGAAAATTTTTCCCTATAGAGAGACATTTTACTAGAAATATAAAACTTTTAAAGGGGAATCCACATTCCAGCCCACATGCAAACTTTTGTTTTGGTTTACGCTTTTAATTTGTTATGTTGGTGTTAATGTGATAATCTTTTGTTGCACGCTTTCTGAATTGTTGACAGTTTTTTGTTTTTTTGGTTCAGAAACGGTGACATAGTACGACTGAAACGGGGCAGCTGCTTTGAATCAAACAGGGCAAGAACCAGCTAACTGATATCAGATGTCTGAAGACAAAAAGACAGCAGTGAAGGAGAGGCGAGAGGGAAGGGGGGAGGTAAAACCGAGAGGAGAGTGGAGGTAAGAACGGAAACGAGCGTAGGTTTTATAGAGGAATAGAGGGGAATAAAAATAAGAAGTGATAAAGAGATGAGAGAACAAGCAGTAGACGGGGGAACAAAAGACTTGAGATGTGATTTGAATGCGTTGCACGATGGACGTTTCAGAAAAGTATAAAAGAGTGAGCTGGAGAAAGGAGGTGTGATAGGACATAAAGGGAGGAGGGAGGAGGAGAGGGAGGGGAGCTGGCATGCAGTGATGGTTGGCATGGAGCTGGTTTAAGTCGATGGAAACCATTACTAAGCTCCAATTAGGGCTGGTGACGTCATCTGCTCCTCGTTTATATTCTCTCTTCATCCCTTCCTCAGTCCACTGTAGGCCCTGAATAGAGAACAAAGACAGAGGTGTGGACAGAAAATGCAAACGTAGATTTTGTGGAAATCCAACTTTTACATCAGTCTTTTGTTGGAGTGTAAGTTTATGGCTGCTCTGTTTATGAGGCAGTAGAAAATAAACATTTTGCCACACTCTGACAATAACACATTGTGGTAATGTTTTTTTTTTCTTCTAAATTTAAATCTGACAATATCACATGTATATTCTCTAAGTGTTTTTTTTTTTTTGTTTTTTTTTTGCTGTCTTGTGCACTATTTTCTACACATTTCCCTGTAATCTAATCTAAATATTTGGTGTTTTCTTTTCTCCACTAAAATGTAAAGTGCCAATAGAGACGTTTTTTTGCTTTTAACTTTATCATTATGAAGTTCATGTTGATTTCACAATGTGATGGCTGTAGTATAATTGGTTCCCTATAAGTTTCGCTTTCACTATGCAACTTGGTCTTCAACTGGCTACGATCTCCCGTTAGAACGAAGGCTCAATTTAGTCTCATACGCTCCTTTCCATATTGGTGACGTCATCACACATTTATTTGCATTGAACTGCGTGGTTGAGTTGGTCGCACGGTGCAAGAGGAGAGGGACAGACCCCGGGACAAATTACAATATAATATTTAAATATATTTCTTGTTTTTCCCCTGATGGTCTGAATAAGTCGTTAAATTTATTGCTAGTAGGCTCTGAGGGAAAGGGAAAGCAAAACACTAGGGGGGTTTGTAAAGTTGTCTGTTGCCATTTTTATAGTTGAGTCCTGAGGGTGTAAACCACTCCAGAGATACAGTATTTGAAAAGTTGAAGATGCAAAGTTTGGTCTGACCAAGTGTGATTCACGTGAAAGTCTGCGTCAAAAACTCTGAAGTCAGTTGAATATCCTCAAGACATTTCTTTTTACCATCCCTCCATATAATTGAACATAGAGGTTTTCAAAGATAAACAAAGTGGTTCGCTTTTCTTTTTTTTTTCTTTTTTGTGGCATTTTTTGCTTTTTATTGATGGATGAAAGTGTCAAAGTCTGGAAACTGGGGGGAGATAAAGGGGAACGACAGGCAACACTGGTCCCACGGCTGGAGATGAACCGGGCTTATGTGGCATGCAATGAAACCATTCGGCCCCAGAGGAGCTCCAGTGCTTAGCTTGCACCACTCTTTGTGGCTGTGAGCAAAACCAATTGAGCAGAGGCACACCAACAATTCTTGATGAGTGTGCAATATAGGTACATTCTACACAGTTCTACGACAAAGCGAAATACATTTTATGACCGTATACTTCCTGTGTGTCCAGGTGATGTTGAACGCAGCTCCGGCATTCTTAAATGTCTTCTATCGTCTGGTGGCGTCCATCATGCAGGAGGGGCGGCAGAGAGGAGACCGAGACACCGGTAACGCAAAGACTCCATATATTACCTTAAATAAATGTGGAGAAAAACACTTATCTGTTCAAAGTATTGTTTGATTTAACCTACTTAGAAAAGGAGGTAGTTGAGGGTCTTCTCTTAAGAGTACACAAGCTGTAGGTGGAGTCATAGGAACGTTTCTAATAGTCCCTGATATTTAAACATGTTAAGAGAATTGTCAGTAAAATGCTAAGATATTCTGTTCGATCCAGGTCTGGCTTGTGGTTTGGTGCTCATCTCTCCTTGAAGTGCAACAAAGAATTAGACCGGCGATTAGTAATGAATTGCAGTCAGTTTGGTGTTTCATTAAAATTTAAAGAGGAAATTCATCTTTCTAGCCTTTTCCTGATACTGGAAGTTACTGGAACTGGTATTTGTCATGCCCAATCACAAACTGTTGGATATTCCCCTCCGCAGCAGTAGCTTTCCAGAGAAAGACAAATGTTAAGACGTTCAAAATCTTTTCAGTCTAAATCCAAAGCAAACTGCAGACATCTGTTGCAGAAATCTCTAATTAGATAACACAGACATTATTATTTACAAGCCAATCAGTCCGCTCTTTTAGCAAGTTGTGTGTTCTCCATGTGTAATCTCTGCTCCTCTATCACATTTCTTCATGACATCCAAGTTAATTTAGTACATTGGCTTAAAAAAACAAACAAACATTGAGCTTTTATCGGTCAATTAAAGTGTAGCAACATTGTTATTAAAAGCACAAGAGGTAAGAAGTGTGCCACGCAACTGAACATTTTTCTCGCTTCTCGGAGCAACAAGTGCAAAAAGTCCATACCTCTAAGTCCAGCCTATAATGCCCCGTGTATACCTAGGGAAGTAAACACTTTAATGAATTAACATTAATCTTTGTTTGTTTTTTTACATCCAGACGGCGACGTGTATCTCCAGTGCTCCAGATTAATAGAGAGGATGTACTCTCACATTGCTGCTGTAGCTGAGGGCTTCACCACACTGTCGGCCTTCATGGTGGCTCAGTACGTCACAGAGCTGCAGAAGGTACGCACACACACACACACACACACACACACACACACACACACACACTTATGAATGAGGCAGCATGATCTCAGCTGATCCCTTGATGCACGTTGAGTTTGCGAGGTTCAGCCGAGCAGAGTGACTGAGATGCTGTTGCTCAGAATCGGAGATGGGAAGTATTTCCATTGGCCAGATTTTGAATGTTCACAAATCTGCGGCAACAGGTCCCAGATTACTGTAACTCCATGTGCTGGAATAGAGCTTTAGGCTGGACAGAGCAGTGAGTCACGTCTGGTCTGTGAACGCGGCACCTCTCTGCTACCAGACTGTATTTAACATGATGCCAACCTGACTCAGCAGTTTCCAGCAGAGTTACACATTGAGAGGAAGAAGTGAAAGAATCCAGACAGACGGGCAGGCAGACAGAGAGACAGGCAAGGAAGGAAGGGGTGTGTGGGATCCTTTTGAGCTCTGTGTGAGTCATCAAATAATCCTAAAATTGGATTTCTATTATACTTCTAATGGGGCTTTTCAGAGAGATGGACCTCTTTGTATGTCCGAGGTAATTTAGCCGTCTCTGTGTCAGAATTGCTTCTAATGACTCAGCCTGAGCTGAACTTTCTGTGCAGCAGCCAGGTGTCATTAGACCAGAGTGGAGCTGCAGTTAGAAAAACTGCTTTTGTGCTGCTGAAGTTTGTGAGTTCAGTCATTTGTCTCGAGCTTGACAAAAGAGAACTCCGCTGATTTGGTATTGCACTCCTATAACATTGTGGGACTCATGAAGGACTGTTTAAAGCAAAAGGTTTCAGAATCTATGCTCCAGAACCAGAGATATCGTATGATTTTTTTATTCCATTCATTCCTCATCCTTGCTGGTACGACCTCAAACATAACTTTGGCTAGCAGCGTAATGTTCTCTTCAGGTTTTGCAGAATCCAGATTGAGGTATTTGGACAGCCTACGTACCACTAACTTTAAATTTGGCTGACTGCTGCTCCATGACTGCGGCTCCATGACATTTCATAGGTTGGCTTTGTTTGCATGAAACCCATAATAGGCTGTTGTCGTCATAATGGTTAGCCTGTAATCAGGTGAGCGAGGTTTATCCAATCATTTAACAGGTACAGTCTCCAGCACAGAGCGGCTGTCATCTTTAATAATGAAGCATGTCAAAGGTCTGAGGACTGCGGTCCAACTGTACAAGCCATCAGGTCACCGTGTGCAACGCCTGTGGGGGTATAAAGTGACGGCCGGGATGAATAACCATCTGTTATCATCTGTTGGCTTTCCTCCTGGCTTGTTTTGCAGGGTTCACTGAGCACAAAGTGTCTGTCTGTCTCTCTGTCTGTCTCTCTGTCTGTCTCTCTGTCTGTCTCTCTGTCTGTCTGTCTGTCTGTCTGTCTGTCTGTCTGTCTCTCTCTCTGTCTGTCTGTGTGTGTTAGTTAATACATATGATGATTCACTTTGTCTCCTCCCCCAACGCCCCACACACAAATGAGTGTAATTAATTTGCCAAAAGAGAGACGAGATGCGTTCAACTCATCAGCATTAATTGTTTTTTCTTCAAATGTTCGATATATATATTGTAGGGCTGGGCAGTATATCGATATCTTGATATGAGACTAGATATTGTATTAGATTTTGGATATCGTAATATATGGCAAGTGTTTTCGTTTCCTGGTTTTAAAGGCTGCATGACAGTAAAGTGATTTAACTGTCTGAACTTACCAGACTGTTCTCGCTGTTTTATTATTTGTCTTTACTGAAACTCTTATAACGTGGCAGCTGTAGTTTAGAGCAACAGTGGCAAAAACAAGAAGAGTAAATGATTATTATTAAGTTAACGCACATCTACAGTACAGAAGGCAGGAAACGAGCACAATAACAATAATGTTGTGATTTTTTTTTTTTATTGATCCTCCTTTAGGAGGTCCGTCTTTCTGATGCCGCTGGGTGTTTTAGATCCAGATTTATGGACCATTTCTTTATAACCAGCCCAGCTCCATTTGGCTTCTTGAATATTTGATGTTCCTGTTCCAAACCGGAGTAATTAATTGATCATCAGTCTCATCCCTTTGGAGTCCTGCTCTGTACATTTGCATTAACATTTAACGTTTGTTTTGCCAGGATAGATGGTGTTGTCTGTCCTTTGATGCCACTCAAGTTGAGTCTCATGGTTATGAAGCCGGATGTGAGACTTCAATGAATATTCAACTATTGTGGCACATTATTTGTGGCTTAATAGGTTTGCCTCAGGCTATCGCTCAGACTGTATGTAGGCGTATTATGTTGCCAGTAATCAACTAACAAAGAGAAAACGTGATCTTGTTAACGTGCATGAGGAAAATGTGTAAGCAGAGATGACTCGCAGTATGTGAAACGGGAAGGATAGTCGCTGCCTGGTGTTACTACGCCTATTGATGGTGAATCAAAGATATGATTAATGAAAGGGATGTGAACATTGTTTTACCTCTGATACTTGAAATTCCTGTTTTTTTTCTTCTCTTTTCTCATCGGCTCTATTCTCTTTCTTGTTTGCCTCTTCAGGTTACTCTGCGCCCGGACGTTAAGCTGCATCTAACAGAGGGGATCTATCTGATACTGGACCTGTGCATGGAGCAGGATATCAAGTTTCTGACGGCCGGACTGCAGATGGGAGTCAGAGAGGTTTTCAATGAGCTGTACGGCAGCTACACCCACTACCACAAAGCACAGAGGCAAGGGGAGGACAAGTACACCGTTTGAACTGTCACAAGCACACTCACCGGAGTTTACATTCCCATTCTATTAGAGTAGAATAAATGTTCACGCTTTGGAAAGACTATGTTGATATGTAATATCTGCCTTTTGAATGAGAAATCAGACAGAACAGCTTGTGGATACCATACGGTGTAAACAGAGTGTAAACGCAGAGAAAGTACGTTTGTTTATTATAATTTTAAAGATGGTTTCAGTGAGATGTGATTTATCATTTCATTTAATTGATGAAGAAAATGTGGATGTGTGTGTGTGTGAATTATTGCTGTCTGTGTTGAGTTTTTTCTTTTTTTTTTTTTTTACCAAAACGTAATGATTTAATAGATGATTTTAAAATACAATGCCATCCCAACCCTGTTTTATTTGCGTCATTTTGTGCATATTAATTTTTTAATGCAGAAATATATTTCGTGTGGCTTTTTTGATTTGAGTACAGTCGATGATCAGACAAATTGTAAGAGGAGCTTAGAGGGAACAAGGCGACATTCAAACTGGGGTCGATGCAGGTGCGTGGCATCCATCAGGTCCACTGTGACACCCACAGGACAGTCGTTTTTCTGGACGTCTTCTACTATAGAGACTGATTAAAAACAGATGAATGGAGTGTCGCTTTTTTTTTTTTTCAAACACAAGACTAGACACGAATGAAGAATGAAATGATGCAGTAATAGCTGTGTTACTGTAAAATACATAAAGGGAATTGGATTCATGAAGAGACTGGCTGAACAAGGGTTGCTATTGTTTCTAATATCACTACTTATTTGAACTCATGGATTTCAAGAAAAACGAACAATTTGCTGTAACTTTGTGGATTTTATATAACCGTGTAAATCTGCCGTAGTGCGACCTGGCAGAAACACCCTGATCGCTGATTGCTTTGTGTTTAACTACATTGAACTGACAGTCACTTTGTTCTCCTTTCAGTTGATCAACTGAGCTGTTGATACAAAGGCTCGCAGTTAGAGAGTTCAGGTTCTCATGCTGCAAATTGATCGTTTTAATTTACATTGTTTCTAAACATTAATGCAAGACGGTCAAAAAAAAGAAGCCTGGATCAGAATCGACGGAGATTCGCATTATTACAGTACTATGTACTGAAGGTACTAAAAATACAGGTCTGCATAGTTATCTTGACAGTCAGCTTGATGTCGCTAGCAGATAAATATAGTGTAGTGAAAAATGAATAAAATGGACTCTTGGCCAATGTGCCTGCATGTGCGATCTATCCTTTCTCATCACGGTGATGAGGGTTTTGATCAGAAAAGCTGAAAACTCCTTTTACAGGTGACTGTTGAATTTCAAGGTTTATGGAAATGAAAACATTTTAATTGCACAGAATAAGAGTTTTGAAGCAAAGTTTAAAGAAAGAAAATGGAAAACTTTTTAAAACCTTGTTTTTTCAAAGAGACTTTTTACTTTAGTAAAAGCTTCGCAAATGAGGCTTTTAGTAAATCAGATGGAAATGTCTTTTGGGCTATTTTGCTTCCACAACATGTCTTCTATCAGACTAATGGAAAGAAAACACCACATGTAGGTGTTTATTTTGTTTCACTTTATCAAATTGTGTCCGTAGATTTCTGCTAAATTTACCAAAAGTTACCATTGGATAAGGCCACATTTCAGAAAACTAAGAAAAATGTCACATTGTTGTATTGCTATCTATATTCTGAAGGTTTTTACACAGGTTTGTTCATACATCATTCGTAGCCTGATTTATATAACATTTCTTTCTTAAAAACAGGGCGAAATCCAGAATTCCCTCTTAAAAAAACCTTTGACTCCAATATGCCAACAACAGGAATGACACTCATTTTGAACCTGGCTTTATCCAATGTTCAGATTTCTGCTCTGGAAAAATAGCACTTTGGAATAACAGAATGCCTGATTTGCATATTTAAACAACATTTCTGAAAACTTGCAATAAAAAACTAATTGTCTTGATGAAAGTAATCAACTGGGGTTTCATGGTGATATCTATTATTTAAATGGTTTCCCCCTATTCAACTGTAGTGTCTTACAGACAAAGCTGAATAATGACTATGCTATTATACCCTGAAAGATGATAATGAAATACTAGCATATTAATCTTATTTAGAGCAACTCTTTACAGGTACTACGTTACAGTTAAGATGGCCTACCTGTTGCCTCTCCTCTCTATTTCCGGAAGAGTTGATGGAAGCCAAACTTATCTTTTAGCTCTGTGCTGCTAAATGTGCACATCTGTTTCTCTGCTTCCTACTCCTCCTCCTCTCTAACTGCAGTTTGACTTCCATCCATCCATGCTCTAACACAACTGTAGGTAACATAAACACGCTGAGTCGCTCTTCAGACCACCGTAGCAGGAGCAGCAATGAATAAATGTTTGTGTAATACTACTGGGACACTCTTTGGAGGCACAGCACAACGTCTGTATTGATAGAATGTTTTTTTTTTTCTTTTTTTTTTTTTTAAAACTTTGACTGCGGGGCTTTTTGCTCTCCAGTCAAAAATCACATTTTGTCACCATTAAAATGAAAAATGTCAGAGGCAGATTGAACCATGCTCAACATGAATTTTTAGTTCAGCCAAAAGTTCAGCTGAGCTCCATCTCAGAGAGACTTGATATAAATGCCACAGACAATAGACGTTTTAAACTGAGCCTTCAAGTGTTTCCACAATGACACAAATATGACTCAGAATATTTACTACTATACTAGTTTAATTATCACCTAAAACTGTATATGACAGCCAGTGTTGGGCTGGGTTACTTTCAAAAGACATCTCACAAAACATTTGTTTTCAAAAATGATGATATGAATGATCAACTCCCATTTTTCTTTGTATCTGAATGTTACTGGATTTTATCGAAGCCCATTTCTGCTGCTTTGAAGGAAGGAAGGAAGGAAGGAAGGAAGGAAGGAAGGAAGGAAGGAATGAATGGAATGGGGAGGAAGGAAGAAAGTAACTGAGAAGATAATGGAGGAATGAATGGGGGGAGGAAGGAATGGATAAAAGCAAGGAGGAGGGGAGGAATTGGATGAATTAATAAATGAATGGAGGGAGGAAGGAAGAAATGGATGAATGGATGAATGAAGGAAGGAAGGAAGGAAGGAAGGAAGGAATGAATGAATGAATGAATGAATGAATGAATGAAGGAAGGAAGGAAGGAAGGAAGGAAGGAAGGAAGGAAGGAAGGAGAGAGAAAAGAGGAGAAAAGGAGATATCTTAATCTTCCAGCCTTTGGGGTTTTGTCCATCTTCTCTAAACTCGTTCAGAATAATACGTCCATAGTTCAGAACCAAAGAAGATAAGGAGAAATGTTTTGTTTCCTCTTATTTAACCCGGTCTAAAGTGTTGCTGGCGCCCCTGGCGTCTCCTCGGAGCACGTGCAGCTCCACAGCAGACAGACACTGTAGCATTATGATCAGATCCTCTCTCTCTCTCTCTCTCTGTCTCTCTCTCTCCCTCTCTCTCTCTCTCTCTCTCCCTCTCTCTCTCTCCCTCTCTCTCAGCTGCCGGAGACACATAACTGAAATTTTACAACAATCATTTCCTACTGGGACTGTCCCCACCCCCTTTACTCGGCTTTAGCGCGGATTCACGCACGGCACGGCTCTACTCGCTTCCAGCCCCGGCCCTCCTCCAGGGCTGCTTGAGCCGGCGTTTGATTGGATTAGAGTCGGCTAGCCTTTGCCCTCTAACCCCGCTGATGTTGGCTGCTTGTTTCCTGCTCCGTCCGCTCCCCCTGACCGACTGACGAAGCTTGCCGAAGCCGCACGGCGAAGCGCCCTGCACGGACACAGACGACCGGGACGAGCCGCTACAGCCCGAGCAGAGCAGAGCCACGAAACACACAGGCAGGCGGAAAAAACGAGGCAGTCATGCGGAGAAAATCGAGGATATTGTTATGTTTTGCGGTGCTGTGGGTGCTGGGGATAGCCTACTACTTCTACTCGGGGACAGCGCTGAGTCGAAAGGTAGGATTTGCGTTCCTCGACTGCTTTTTCTGGCTCCACGGTCCGTCTGGGTGTCCGTGTGGATGTTTCCCCCCCTGACAAAGCGGAGATCGAGCGGTGTGAGTCGGCGCTGTTGTGTCTCTGCTCTTCTCGTCGGGGCTCTGCTCTTGCCGCTGCACCGATGCTGTGAGGAGCGTTATAAAGGGCCTGCTAGTATCAGTGGCAGGCATTGATTTGGTGGAAATGAGTGTAGACAAGGGCAGCAGGGTAGCGGGGCTGGCCGGTCGGCGTGCACAGACCTCCCGCTGTGCCGGTCATTGCCTTTCCGTTGGAGTGGGAGAGGAGCACGTCCACGCCGGGCAGCCTGTCAGTCACTTTAACGTGGCGGCGCCGGTTAACGTGGAAGCAGAATAAAGGTGCAAGCATGCACAGTGATTGTTATTAATATTAGGCTGCTGGCCTGGCTCACAGGGCCGGGGGCGGGTGGGTTAGCCTATTGAGCACGTCAGCACAAGCTGCTGCTCCCAGAAATGAGCAGAGATCAGGAAGTGTGCAGATTAAGGCAGAGTCAAATCACTCATACAGGTCAGGATGTGATTTCTAAAAAAAAAAAAAAAAAAAAAAAAAAAAAAAAGGATTTAAGGGTTTGTTTTTTTTTTTTTTTTTTTTTAATCTACTGTGGGATCAGTCTCAGTTTACTGTTGTGGTGTCCAGGTTTTCTGTCTGCTGATGGCTCAGCTGTGTGCAAACATTTGTATGTGATAGCCTATACACTTCCAAGTTGACATTTAATGCAGTCTGTAACGTGCTTATGATGTTCAGTTTTTGTCCAAGCTGTTTCAGAGATACATTTCTGTGTTTCTGATATTTTGTCTACCCCATTTATATGAATAAGTGTGGATTACATAAAAGAAACTAGAGCTGAAACATTCAACTAGTTGATTGACAGAAAATGTGATAATCATGTAGGTCATATCTCAAACTAAAAGATCCCAAACATTTGATGGTTCCAACTTCTGACATGGGAGAGTTTGCTTACTTTCCTATTATTAAATTATAGTAAACTGAATATCTTTGGGATTTGGACTTAACAACACATGAAGACGCCACGTCCTAGACTCTGGGAAATTGTGATGGGCATCTTTCAACATTTTCTGAAACTATTCATCAAGAAATTACCTGGCAGATTAATTGATAATAATTGTTAGTTGCAGCCTTATTAGTCACACTTTTCAGTATAACTCAATACATACAGTTATATAATACAGTTCAATAGACAAACTACAGCCTCCAAAATGACTACAAAGTTGAACCTACATCCCTCTAAAACAGTTGGTAAAAAAAAAAAAAAAAAAAAAAGAAGAAGAACATTACAAGCTTCATGAATGTAGGAGATATATTACATAGATGTACCTAAAACACTGCGAGTCATTTCTTTACGGCAAAAGACATTTATCAGCTCTATGTCTGCGGTTACCAATCCTTCCTGTGTGAGTCATGTTGGTTTACAGCAACTTCTGAAACTATAGGTCTTTATGGTAACACTGCAGGAAAACTGTAAACCGTAGTAGTCGTAGTAGTAGTAGCTGGTGAGTTTGACTTTGTGTATGTGGAGGCATGGATTCCATTCATGATATACCAAGCCTGTACATGCAACAGTATGTCATGCCTGAAATGTAAGTTAGATATTCGTTTGTGTGTGTGTGTGTGTGTGTGTGTGTGTGTGTGTGTGTGTGTCTGTGTGTCTGTGTGTCTGTGTGTCTGTGTGTGTGTGTGTGTCTGTGTCTGTGTCTGTGTGTCTGTTTCAAGTAATGATTATTTTCTTGTTTATTTTTTTCTCAATTAATTGATTAGTCTGTTTGGTGTATAAAATGTCAGAAAATGGTGAAAAGTATCGATCTTGTCTCGGGGCAACATCCAGCTTGTACTTACCGTGTGTCTGTGTGTGCATCCTGCTTTTTGAATGTATGAAGCGCTCTGCGTGGGTGGTTGTGTGCACAGTATACTGCCTCTATTACCCCTCTAGACTTGGTTGTGTGTGGTTGTGTGTGGTTGTGTGTGGATGTGTGGGAGGGGTGTGAACGCCCTGTGTGTATTCCACCTGTCTCTTGTCTTGTCCTATCTGTCTCTCTGCGTTTGCTTTGCTCCAGTCAACCAGAGCAGCCCTTTTACTTTCCTATTAGGCTGATAACTGTGTGTGTGTGTGTGTGTGTGTGTGTGTGTGCGCGTGTGTGTGTGTGTGTGTGTTAAGGTTGTCAAAGTGCCACTTCATGATAAGGAACTTTCTCTGGAGTTGGATTGCAGGCAGCATTAATCTGGATCCTGGATGATTGGCTTTACTTGCCTGGTGTCGTCACACAGGGAGATTTAAGCGGCACAGGTTAAGTGTTGTTTTCAAACACATCTTCCACCTCTTTTTAAAAGAGTTGAGGCATTTATTAATTTCTCACTGACTGCTGTCGTGAAACAAAAAATTGTAGCAGTAGGTTAGTGAATTTTTCAAAAGCTTTACAAAGATGGTCCAAATCTACTGAACTGAGTGCCTATGAAATAAAACTACAACCATTTAAGAAAACACTCGCTGGTGATTGATGTATTAGGGGTTTAACAAGCCATCGATTCAATGATCCAATATCATCGACGCAAAGTGAAAACATCAATACACATCATCTTTAAGATGTGCCTTTTATTTTGAAATTCCCATGGCACATTTGTGTCGCCATTGATAAAATTGTCAAATCATATCTGATTTGCTTTTTGTGAGTTGATATAAATGTAACTGATTGTGTTAAATGTCCATATGATCTCGTCTCTTACCGACCGCAGGCCCCTGAATTGAATTGAAACAAAATCGTATTGTGGCCGACTTTATGATATCAGAAAATAACATATCTTGGTCACAAGAATCAATATGAAATTGTATCGTGATGAAAAATGTGGTTTACACCCCTTTGATGCATGCCTTAAGTTGCCTTTTCTTTTTAAGTTAAAAAGAAAAGGTTGGCGCTCTTTTAAAGCCATAAGTAACGATTATTTTACATTAACGATTAGCAGATTAAGACCTGGTAAAAAGTTTATAAAAAGAAATGCTGTGACGTCTTAAAATTGCTAGTTTTGTCTGAATGACCGTCCAAAGCTGACAGATATTCAAAATACAATGATAAAAAACAGCAAATCTTCATATTTGAGAAGCTGGAACCGAGGAATGTTTGGAGTATTTCTTAATGATAAACTTAATCGACTGGATTGATCAGTCGATTAATAGTACATTTGACATGAACTCTTAATAATAATGACATAAAGAGTTCTTTAGTGGTTCCTTCGGTTCCTTTTACCTTTTCATCTTTTTCCTTCTCTTGGCAACAGAGGTGAATTAGAAATGTTGTGAATTAAATTACCCAACAATGGTCGAATGGTTGTCAAATATGGATACATGCTCCCTCTTGAGAATTCGGTACAAAGTGTGATTCACAAGTTTGTACTTTCATTCATCAGTCAGACGGGAGATAATGGCGGCTTGCTGATGTCTGTCTGTCTGTCTGTCTGTCTGTCTGTCTGTTAAGCGGTTTAAAGCAGCGCTCAGGATTTTTTGTAACTTAAAACATTTCCAAACAACATATTCATCTAACTTTACACCTCACAAAGCTCATCGCTGCTAGCATCCACTGTGGTGAATTCAGCAGCTACCAGCCTGCGGGACTCGCTATCATGGTAACTAATTCAAATGCACACTTCTGAATAATCTGAAGGACGGGCGCTCTGCCAGAGGAATTAGTTCAACTAGTTTCTCCAGCTCTGTCATACACACCCGTGATGCTGTGGCTCCTAAGATCAAAGCACCCACCAAACAGCATTTCTACTATTATCAGTTCAAAAGTACCCAATTTGGAAAAAATGTCCCTCTGGTTAGAGTCTGTGTGCCAATTTAAAGACACCGTATGAACACAGTATTAGCCCCCGTAAACTATAACGGCATCCTGTGCAAAATCCTAGCAAGCTTTAATGTTTTAGTCTGGCAATAAAATGGAAAAAAAGCACTGACATGTCACCATGTGTCTCCAGAGGTCTTATGCAAACCTTTGTTCAAAAATGTCCCACTTATCTTTGATCATAAGTTTCGAGCTGCATCACTGAGAAAGTTTGTCTGTCTTTTATCAGTATACACGGTGATACGGATGCTGATTGTTCTTAGGCATTTTTCAGGTTTACTGGCCTCAACTACGCAACAAATTTTTTTTAAACGAGAGGACAAGAGCTGAGAATGAATTTTTATGTGAGATTCAACATCAACAACGTGCAACCTCATTTTGGTGATTGTGAAACTGAGGCACATTGGATGTGTTCAATCATTCAAATAGTAATTTATGAAAAATCATACAAGTATAAAGTATATGTATATCATGCTTAATGTTTTGCAACAAAAAAATTCAGTCATTTGGCGTCGTTCTACAGTATTAATACAATACATGTATGTGTTCCTGCAGTGTGTAGTTTATGTATGGAAAGTGAAGTTTCCCCTTTCTTTCTTCATTAGTACAATCGCAGGAAACTTTGGGAGACACCCAGCAGCGGGACTCCGTACAAACCTGTGCCTGTATCTGTAAGTGCATTGTTGTACACATGAGGATAATGTTGCAAACTTAAGCCTGCTGGCTCACCAGGATGCCGCATTAAAGTCTGCCTTGTTGGACAGACCTCAGAGGGCTTTTCCTGCCAGCACTTGAGAGACCCGCGTCCCACTGTTGAGTCCACTTTCCTGCTAATCAGCGGCGTGAGAGAGGAGCTAAATGTTAGAGAGCGGATGGTGGCACCGAACCACAAGGAAAAAAATCAGCTGTTTGAGTAAAGCGGCAGACAGACGGAGCGTTTTTGTTTCCTCCTTAAGAGAAAGTGTGTGGCATGTATAATATTTTGTTCAACCTATATCACACTATCTCTTCTATAGAAATGTATATCACCACAAAAGTAATGTAGTAATATCCCTAAAGTTTCTGTGAAATCATAATAAAATAAAAGTTTTATCACTATTGCGCCGGTCGTCACTTATATGCCAGTATCTGGCCCAACAAATAGTTATTTAGTAGGTATTTTTAATGGTATTTTAGAGTTTGTCATTTCCTGGAAAACATAAAAAAAAATGTCCTGCACTCGGGGAGTGTACTAATTTTGTTTCCAATTAAATGTTTTTCATATAGACACACTACCATTGGTATGCATCATCGCAGGAATACGCCTGCGTATCTCCTTCAACAGCAACACTACCGGCTTC
>CALSBV010012174.1:2667425-2683294 GCA_943590825.1 Bovichtus diacanthus | reverse complement strand
TATATATATATATATATATATATATATATATATATATATACGCACACACTCGTGTGTCACTCTCATTCATTACATGTGTTGGAGTCCGTGCTGTTGTGTAACTGCAGTACAATCATCTAGCTGAAAGAGCTGTGGCTTTAAAACCACTTGAGGCCTCAGCAGTTCAATGTGTTCATAATGCCAGAATACAGTGTAATTTCAGCGTGCGAGCCATTATTACAAACTAACTAACTAAATGCAATTCCACAGAGCAAACACTGAATTGATAAAAGGCTTGAATTGAGCTGAGGATCCCTGGGTACTGAATCTCTCGGATAAACAGTTTTTGTTTAAAGTATTGAGTGAGTGAGTGTGTTTGTGTTATTATAAGCAAGGATCACTTCTGACAGATGCTCGACAGATTCAGAGTGTTAATAGAGATACCAGAGAAGAAGACGTGTCACTGTTGTTTGTTAAGGATTCATTTTCCTGGGGTAAAGTTAAACAGAAACACTCTGTTGAACCCAAGAAACTGCGTCACAGTGACATTAAGAGTTACACAACGTCATAGCTGGCAGTCCCAGGAGAGACGATGCCTTGCTCAAGGTACAGTTGACGGCACACGTGGGAGGAAAGAAGCTGTTGTTTCATCCACTAGGCAGAGCAGTCCTGTCGAGCTTTGGAGAGTGAAATAACATCCTGATCATTATTCGTTATCATACTTTAGTTACAATGTTAGGGCTAACTGGCTCCACACTGCCAATACAAGAACAATGCTGCTCCTTTATTTCCATGTCGTCTACGTGGATTATCAGCTGGAGAGAACTCTGTCTTTTTGCCTGGTGCATGTAGCTATGTATCCAATGCATATTTAAGACCCTTTCACAGGGCTCTTGTTAAATACAAGTCAGCTGGAAACACTTAAGTCAGCTGGAGACGGCAGTTTTAACCAAGTCATGGAGCGAATGTTGACTTTATTATAGGGCTGCACGATATGCAATAATGATATTACTTGGGACAAATAAACGGATAATAAAATGTACTTAGTTCTGCATTTCTGCTGCTTTTAGTATACAGCTAAAAAAAAAGAACTAATTGAACTAAATACAAAAGGCACCAATAAAAAAAAATAAAGGTTAGTTACATTTAAAGTGCAGTTTTCTACTGATACTCTCTCTCAACTAACAAAAAAAAAAATCCTAAATGCAATATCGCAATCTTTTGCAATATAAAAACGACTTATTGTGCAGCCCTACTTCATTAGCTAATGTTAGATAGGCTTACTAATTAGCCTAATAAACTAGCTAGCAGTTTTTTTTTCTTCCGCTGAAAGCATTTCTTTGACGAATTGTCTCAAGAATTACAAAAATCGGCCACTGTTAACATTGTGAACTGTACATGTACCGTGTGAGAGCGTAAAGCTTGTAGCAACATCAACTGGGGGGGGGGGGATTCAATTCAAGCCCTTACTGTCACTTAGGCCCCGCAAAAAGGACACAGAAAGACGGGTTCATGATGGAAAGATGAATACAGAATGATGAGACGAGGGAAAGAGATCGACTGGATCAAAGCAGGAGAATGTGTTGTGTCGGGGCTGGCAGCTTTTATTTCCACCAGTCAGAAGGAGTTAGTCCTGACTCGGCAGCCCTGAAACCCAATGACTGGTGTGAACAGACGGACAGCTGTGCAGGTACCAGGAGATATAGACTGGGACATCGCCAAGAAGGAAGACAAATAGCTTTGTTAATATCACTGTAAAGGTACATCTGACGGTTTCACTACATCCTGATCTGTGCCATGAGAACTCCAGTTTTTTATTTACTTCATTTATTTATACTTAGTCATCGGTAGTTTTTCTTTTGGTTAAACACAAAAGCATGTTGCATCTGCGAGCATGCTCTAAACTGGATTATTTTCTTCTTGTGATGAGTTTCTTCCCTGGCAGACGACAAGCATTCATGGAAAAGTTGAAAGGGATGAAGATATCCATTGTTCGTGGGACCAGCACGGAGGCGAGAGCTTTTCAAAGATCTGTTTTTTATTGAAACATCAAGAGAAAACGGCGCAAAACTCTTTAATTGAATTTGACCCTAAAAGGCAAAATTATTGTAGCTGCGTCCCTATTTTGACGTCTTCAGAACTTCACAGTGAAGCAAGCGGTCAGGTCAGAAGTAATCTGTGTTCCCGCTATCAGGCTAAACTATTCAAAGCGGCCTGATAGAGAGCGCAGGTGGCCATGACGTTTTGCCTGTGCCCTCTTTGTGGCAAGGGCATTCAAATCACTAAATAAATGACAAGTGCAGCAACCACCCATATAATTATATCATTTAGTTGGTGCACTTCCAGTCACTGCTGCTAGTCTGTGTAATGCTTTGATGGAAATGATGCTCTCCGTTTGTGTGTGACTGGAATTGTGAAAAGGATGTGCATCATTTTTGAGAACAAATGATCATAAAATGCAGAAAAGTGCAAATCTTTTGAAGTGCAAATTTCGTGCTATTTCTCTTCTGATGTAGCTGCACTTGAAAACCAACTCTTGCGATTCACAGTTTTAATATTATTTGGATTTTCAACCACGAGAAGGACAAAGTGCTTCACTTACATTCTACCAGAAATAATGTGAAGTTGTGGGGGGGGAAATGTGTTTTTTTTTTTTTTTTTTTTTTTTTTAAATCCAGAGAAAATTGGAGCTCTACCTTTGCCACATATGATTCAAGAGTAAAGATAGCTGCCTGTGCTATGATCTGAAGTGGAAATTACTTCATCAAAGGATGAGCAGTTTGTATCGGCGTATGAATGAGCTCTCTGGAGAATATTTGATTTCAACCTGTTTTTTGAAGGATACAGAATCTCTGCCTGAATGTCCCATCTGCCCCGCTCTCAGCAGTATGTTGCTGCCAACGTACAAAACCCACCCACCTCATCCTCATCCGGAAACCTTCACAGTAGATGTGTGTGGATCTGTCACATTTGGGTCACAGAATCCTGATTCTGATATTTTGCATCGACCCATCAACCCAACCTCGGATGACGTGCAGAGCTTTGTTCACCCCTTTTTCTTTTCTGAACAGAGACTTTTGGCAATATCGCAATTATCATAAGAAATGATACATTAGGATATAATGGCACTGCTGACTTGGAAAATCAAGTTGAGTAATAAAATCAAATGCAACATTTATTCAGAAGATCATACTGACATATTACCCAATGATGACTTCTTCCTTATTAATCAGTCAGTAACATTGTAGAGGGAAGGGATGGTCATCCATTGGGTGTATTACATGCAGAACGGCTTCACATCAGCACATTAAATGCCCTTCTGTGTTGAAATTCAACTCTCTAACTAACTGATTTTTAAAAAAGGAAGAAATGTCCAAATAATGTTTGGCCATCTGCCAAAGTGGTGGGTAGATGGATTCTTTTTTTATTTTTTTTTTAAACACTGGTCTGGTGGGAGGTGTTAATTTCTCGCCCTGCATCACAACATGGCCATTCAATAATTAACCAGCATTTGTTTTCAGCTTTACCCAGGAAAAATGTTATTCTGTAAGAAAAATGCACCAAAAACACTCAGTACTGTTACAAACAGCTATTAGTGATGTACTTTGGCTTTCAGATGTTTCTTTAATTGGTTGTCCTGACTTAATTTGTGTCATGTTCATGCTTTTATTGTCTTACATTACTCTTTAATCAATGCTCCGTTAGCAGCCACTGCACTCTCCGACTGTTCATTGATATCTCTCATTAAGGGCTATATATATATATAACAATATATGTATATAACAATATATATATATATATATATATATATATATATATATATAACAATATATATGTGCATATATAACTAAATATATATAACTCCTCTGCTTTTTCTGTTATGTCGTGGCATTATTGGAAACATCAGCTATTTTGGACTGATAGTCAGCAATTGCATGGGGCGGAGAAAATGCAGATATAACACATTTTTCCTCTGACCGTAGCCTCGATAGACCAGAATGCAATGCAGTCATAAGAGCTAGTTAATGCTTGACTTTAAGCTTTTTTAGCCTGTCTTACTTCCCGATAGCCAAACTTACTTGTCCTAAATGGAAAATGTAGGCCTATTCAAATAAATCAACAGGAATTTGGACAATTGTTATATTTAATTCGTAATTAACTAAACATATGATTAATATGCTTTCCTCAAAGCCACCAGACTCCATTGAGAGAAACAGTAATTCTACCATAACACACTTCATTCAGACCTGACAGAAACAAAATAAAAAAAACGTCTGTTAGTCTTTCCAATGTCACCAAATAGATGCAACAAAAAGATTGATTACAACACCAAACAGCGAAAAGACAAATCCTGTGGAGAATGTGTAGAATAAAGGTTGACAAAGATTTTATTGATTTAACCGACTACAGCTGCTACTCGTGACCTCTCCACCCTCGTTATCCCACACACTATCAGGCACACTGCTACACACACACACACACACACACACACACACACACACGCACACGCACACGCACACGCCCATAAAAAAGGTCCAAATTCAACAGTAAAGTTTGTAATGTTACTTATTGGGCAATACCTGTAAAGAAGAAGCTTGTAAAGCGTCTTTTTACAGTATGTTAAAATGGGTTTTCAGGAAGCAGAGGTGCTGACTCGGCTGTACCGGCTTTTTCAAGGAAAAAAAAAAATGGAAGAATCAGTGAGTGACTGCAGAAATGGTTGGAAACTAAAGTGAGCAGTTTATGCACAGACAGCACAGTGTTCCTGTCTAAAGCCAGTTAGAGGTTAGAGGAGTCACATGTTGTATGTAAAGTCATGACACAATGGACTGTTGTGTTTGTGTCTCACCGTCCTGTGTTTATACAGCAGCTTCTTACACAATTTGGCGAGACAAATGTTTTCTTCCACTCATCCCTTCAAGTTGAGTTGTTGTGTCTGACCTGGATGGCAAAAAAAAAAAAAAAAAAAGGGCAGTTTGAAGGCAGCATGAATAGGAGTCATCTGTCCAAGTGGTTGACATTTTGAAGGAAAAAGCCTGAATATCACATTTACAAAAAAAAAAATAAAAAAGAAAAGACTCCTGAGACAGCACAGCTAGTCTGGTGCTAAAAACAGACTGCTACTGTATGGTGTATCCCTCTGGTGACAGAAACCCTAGATGGTGGTTCTGTAAAGATAGACGCCTGCATTTATACATTTAACGTGATGGTAAATGTTTTAACGTATACCTCAGTCCAAGGTTCCTATCAGCAGAGGTTTATGTGTAGCTGCAGACGACTTCTGCTGCCTCAGGACTTGACAGCCTGTGCCAGTTGTAATTGTATGAGTTCATGTACAGTGATTTATGGTAGGAAATTCTTTGTTACTCCAAATAAGCTGCTGTGCTCATCAGTTCCAGTCAGGAATACCAGCGCTGCCAGCAAACAGTTTGTAGCTGAGCGGCACATTTTCTTTGTAGTATTGGCATTATTTATGAAGAAAACTTACTGAGGTGTTTTAGTTTCCGTGTAAATATATAAACTGACCGTTTTGTTGAAACCCTCCACAAGAGCAGAAGTGTAAGGAATGGACGAATGGTCTGTTATAACGTAAACATTAACAACAGTGGTAACCAGTGATACGTCCAAGGCCTTTTAGAATTTCATACTGCAATAAAAAAAACTGTTCACGTTGGCACAGCCACTGTATTGCTCCTCTGTGTGAGAGCTCGAGCTGGATGCTAATAGGGATGGGCCGAGAAAGGAAAAAAATACTCTCAATAAGTTGATCGTGGTGAATATCCTCGCATGAGTGACTTGAAAAAAGAGGTCCAGCTGGCTATCGTGGTAGAAAAGTAGAAAATAAAGCCTCATTTTAAAAAATGCATTTTTTTCATGGGAGGAAGAACAGATTTACACCATGTTGTAAGTCCTTTATTTATCCAGGGGGACCTTATGGTTTATGATGACCTCATTTAAGATCTTGACTTGGATTTGGTGAAGTTCAACCCAAGCAATACAAGATGAGTGCTGTTTCTTTATTTCCCTGTCTTCTACATGGATTAGTAGCTGGTGGTGAGACTGGATTGTCGCCTTCGTCTTTTAGCGTAATACGTGTATGTAGCCGTCGTGTATATATTTAAGACCCTTTTACAGGGTTCTTGTTTTTTACGACGAGTCAACTTAAAACATTGAAAAGCCAGCCGAAGACTGCGTTTTCTACCAACTTTCCCTTACACTTCAGTGTGATGATGCCATATGGCAATGCTCTCACTTCCCCTCTGTCTCTCCCACATTCTGTTGTCCTTCCATCTTGCCGCTCTCCACTAGTTATTTGCTTTTCTTTGTGTTTCTGTCTTGCAAAAATATACTTTTCTCTGTTCTTGTGCATGCTACTATTAGTTTGTGCTTTTTAAATTTAGTTTAGTTTGTTCTGTTTAAGTAGGCCAGAAATTCAGTCGGTCACCCTGGGATCCAATTACGAATACACAGAATTGTGGTGATGTAGACCCTCCAGAAGCAGGCCTGTGACCCACTTTGGGCCCTAACCCACAACTTTAGAAACCACCTACATCAAGGGGGTAACAGAATATCCTGAGCTCCTGGGCCAGCAGGCCTCATGCCCTTTTCTGTGTCTCGGTTTCTGCCTTAAAAGGTAGGTTTGATTTATCTGTGCTTTCAACTCGGTGGGGGTGGAGCAGATGTGATTGTGTCAGACTCCATCAAGACGGGCTAAGAATAGCTAAAACCATCTAACACCTTAGCGTGGGTTGGTTTGAAATGGGTTGTTTCACGCTCTCTCTGGTGCATGTTCTAATGCTCTGGAGTCTAACCTCCTGTTGGAGACGAGGCTGCTGCTAACATTCAGTTTGCAGGCAGGTACGGCTCTCTGAGGCCGAGCTTTAGGGAGGTGTCGAGGTGTCGAGGATGTTTGTTAAAGGGTTAGAGGGTGATGGCTCGGTACCACCTTTTCATGTTCGACACCACAAACCTCAAGTATCTCCTGATGTCGATTACTAATCCGATACCATCTTTTTTACTCTCTTAAACAACTAAGCTGTTTATAATACCCTTTGTTGTATGGATGTACTTAACTTGGCCATCTAAAAAAAAAAACCCGTCATGCTCAAACTGTAAACTAAAATTCTACTCTCCTGAAGGAAGAAATTCATACGCCATGACTCGGTCGTGCAATACTGCTGCTTCTTTTTCACACGCTGAACTGTTAGCAGCGTTTTTGATTTTCAAAATGACATTGTGAATGTGTGCAAGGCAATTCTAATTACGGTGTAAAATACCGGATATAACTCAACACTCAATGTGGCCTATACCTCAGACAGTTGTTGACCGATAGTTCGGCCTAATGGATCAGCTTGTACCGTATTTTCCGCACTATAGGGCGCACTGGATTATAAGGCGCACTGTCAATGAATAGTCTATTTTCGATCTTTTTTCATATATAAGGCGCACCGGACTATAAGGCGCATTAAGCGAAACAAAACAGTCAGATAAGTCAAACTTTATTAAACGTGTTCACAAAAACTCTCAACATTGTTCAAACGTTAATGAGCGTATTCACAATAACTCCCAACCTTGTTCAGTTGTAACACGTAAAAAAAACAGTCTGATACCGCTAAATCAAACGTTAGCGTATTCACAATAACTCCCAACCTTGTTCAGTTGTAACACGTAAAATACAACACAATACACTCACTTGCAGCTGCTCTATTCCCATGTTCTACTGCGTGACTGATAGCCTTGAGTTTGAAGTCCGCGTCGTAAACGCGTCTCTTGACAGGCGCCATTTTGGGGTCCTTATACACACACACGCTGTAATATTATGGTGAAGCACAGTATGTATCACTCCGCGACGCTCCTGACCACGGTAGCCGTAATGCTGCAAGCGGTGCAGCTTTGTAGTTTACCAAAGTCGTACTAAAACATTTTGACAGAGCGCCGTGAGCGCCGTGTACCACACAAAATCGCTTCGAGGTCAGTAAGCACAACCAGAATTAATCCATATATAAGGCGCTCCGGATTATAAGGCGCACTGTCGTTTTTTGAGAAAATTAAAGGCTTTCAAGTGCGCCTTACAGTCCGGAAAATACGGTACTTTTTTTTTTTTCTCCCTCAAATATCCGATGCAGTGTTTTCGGCCAGTATCAGACCAATATTGAGCATCGGATCGGTGCCTCCCTACTTTTATACTGTGTATTTATATTGCCCTCTCTATTTGTCAGGAGCAGTGCAGTCTGCCGTCTGTCAGCTCTGTTTGTTCCTGACACACACCACTCCCGCTCTTCCCTACTGTCACTCTTCCTTCTGCTGCAGTCCATTTACAACACGGCAGCCGCAGAGCGTGCAATGCTATCAAAGGTCAGAGTTCACCGGCCCGCGAATGATTGACCCAACGAGTTTTGTAAATGCAGCAGAACAAGTATGCGCCGCCATAAACAACACGCAGAGGTTGCTGTGTGCGTGGCTCACGTCGGCTGACTAATTAAAATGTATGAACGCCGCTAAATAAAATTACACTTTCAAAACTGTAATTGCAGGATTGAGATAGATTGTGGCACCAGAGCATTTGTATTCTGGCTGGACTGCTGTGTCTGCTGTTTCTGTTGTTTGCAAATTACTGAGCTCGCTCTGTTACTCACTGTTCTTACAGTTCCTAAAAACAGCAACGCACTAGAAATTAAATCAAACTTAGTTTTTGCTCTGCACTTGGAAAATGGTTGCTGAAAGTGAATGTCTGCATACTCTCTGCCACTTGTCTGTTTACTGACCACGTCAATGTGTAGCTGAGCTTCAAGACGGGCGTGAATTGTTCCTGTTTGTTCATAGCACTGCATCCGCGCACGGCTTCAGTCATGCTACAGCGATTCGTCTTACAAATTAGCAAAATGTCAACAGGGGAAATAAACCACAAACATTCGGCCCAAAGGACGCATTTAAAAAAAACATTGGTGACCAGTTGCAAGTGATTGTGTATTAAGGGCGGAGAGCAGACCTGTGTTAATTAAATCAGCCACTGAATCATTGTGCGCTGTGGCCATCAAAGCCGATGCAATGCATTGTTATGGCCATACACCAGCTGGTTAGCCTGCACGAGGGGACGGATTTCATTTAGTTTCTAGCAAATTGCTGCACAATTGTATTTGTTGTGACACACTGTGGCATGATTTCAGTTGCTTCAGCTGTTGTTTGACAGTTTTCAGCTCACATTGCTCAATGATATGTTCAAGAAAAAATACCAGAAGTCACAAAATGTGATCAAGTACAAAGATTAAGTCAAGTGTACCACATGAAAGATAATTTTTAATTTTTTTATATATAACTACTGACTCAACAGGAAGCTTGTAAAAAAAAAAAAAAAAAAATGTCACGAACGACATATCACAGGAAGGCCTGAATTAAACTTTGATCATTTAATGATCACAGTACATTTAATCAGCACTGTCAAAAGATTTGCAGGCAATCCCTTTACTGGTACAGTCGGAAAAAAACCAAATCTTTCAAAGTACATCAGTAACTAAATAGTTTTACTCTTTGATGACTTGACAAATGAACAGGATGTTCCCTTGTTAAAAGCCGGGTTTACACTTTTGGGTCATCGGACCGGCCTTTCTTACCATACCAGTTTTTAAAAGTTTTTTTTTTTTTTTTTTTTAAATGTGCACACATAAGACTGCATAAAATCCAGACAATGAAAAAACAAGAAATCTGACAGGAGAGGTCAAGAAGCCACAGGCTTATATAATGACCCACCCCTCCTATTTAAGGAGAACAACTACAACAACAAAAAAGGGGAAAGAAAAGAGAACTTAAAAAAAAATCCAACAAAAATAAATGACAACAGGAAGCACACAGAATGAACAACTAACCAGTCACGAGTCAACAGTCAAATGAATACATGAAAAACAATACAGTGGGGAAAAAAAGGAGGTTATGTGCGCTGTAATGTTCACACCTCTGGACATGGTGCAGCTTCAGCTTCACCTTTTCATTCCCAACATGAAGCAGTTTTACTTGCTGTTTGCATGTCACAGATGTGATGTAATGAGAAGGACTCTTCCAGCAGCTTTGTGAAATGGACCCTGTCTAAATGTTTATGGCTTCTGAATCCTACAACACACCGAGACGCTGCACAAACCCCAGCAGTCCAACCAGCCCATGAAACCGGCTTGATTAAGGCCTGTAATATGTCACTGTCTGGTTACTGAAACTATTGGTCGTAACTCAAAATAGAACATGCGCCTTTCCCCGAGGAGAGCCGCACGATGAGAGTAGCAATTTGTTTCAAAGGGCCTGTATCCCATTATGGGAAAAAAAGTCTCCTTTTGTGTGCCGCCAAAGTTACAGAACAAGAGTCGGAGTGTGGAACTTCGCTGAACGTCTTACGTCCCTTTCTGTATCTTCAGCCAGTTGAACAAGTTTGAGGTTTTGTTATAACACACACACACGGACACACAGACACACACACACGTACACATGGACAAACGGCTGCATCCACACACGTGAAATGCACCAGGACCAGATGTATTACTGATGCACAAATAGTGTTGAATATGAATTCATGCGACTTTTACGTCACTGTAGATTGATATTGCCGCATATGATGACTTTTTGTTATTGTTCTTTTGCGGGTCAGTTCAAGACGGTGACTATTTAACACTGGAATCTGATATTGGCCACAGCCAAACATTCTGAGCAGATGCAGTGTGAACGTCTGTGACAGTAACTAGAGCTACAAACTGGGGCGCGTTGAGTTCTGAAAGACGAGGGTGTTTACCCGACTAGAAGGCTCTAATGAAAGACGGGTTTGAGTTGCATCATGAGAATGGTAGGATCCAGTGTTTTTGTAACTTGAACCATATTAGGAGCTACGAGTGAGGGTATCTCTGCTGCTTTCATTCAATCCGCCTTTTTTTTTCTCCATCTGTTTCCTGCCAGTCCAGCCAAATGTATCGAAGTGCAATACTAAATCCCCGGACTTCCCCTTTTTTAATGAGTGGCTTAGCTAAGAGTGGGGTGACCGAACGCCTTTGGGTTGGCTTTGATTTTGATCTCTTCAGGGCATCATACAGCAGGGTTCAACACTTGTAACATTTGTGAAAGTACATGTTTACATCACGTCGCCCCTCGTTGTAATTAATGTTGGTATAACATCAGATTTGACCTGCTGCTGATGTTATTGGGCGCTCAATCTATAGCATTGTGTAATGGCTGTGTAGCGGCAGAGCGGCTGCTTTGGTGCTTTTCAGAGGATGTTAGTGGTGCCAGGCCAAAGACGCAGCGAGTCTGGTTAATGTCCAAACAGGAGTATGTCGACATCAAATAATGCAGAACACTGGCAGTAGGAATCGCGCGTGTGTGTAGTTCAAAAGGAATCTAGAGCAAAGGTTATGTGTGCATGTTTCTACGTTGAATCCGCACAAAGATTTATGCAGCACACGCACAACATCATTCGTGAGACTGTAGAAATCTTGGCTTTGGTTCAACGTAAACACACACACACACACACACTGAGTAACACACACACATTACCCACCACTACACACATTACACCCGTACATGATACCCATTCACGAAAACGCACACCTTCCCCTGCTGCCTTACAGAAAACGTTTCTCCTTCTATGGGAAAGAAAATATTTATAGACTTAAAGCCCCTTCCTGTTCCAAACACACACACACACACTCTTGTGTATGATGTAACATGGGCTGCGATTTCAGTGGCTATCCGTACTGTAACATTCATGACAAGAAGGAGCATTTTTGGTGGTAGTAATCACAGACCGCCGCTGTGGTCGAGGAGGGACATTCATTTACTGTTGGCAGGGAGGAGGAGGGGCATCAAAGAGGGAGGAAGAGGTGGGTGTAGGGAAAGAAAAGAGAGGAAGCAAGTGGTTGATGAAAGAGTTTGTACAACTGAATTGGGGATTTTAACAACCCCACCCTCTGCAGCCCTCCACCCTGACCTAATTTCCCCCCTCTGCTGAGATGATTCAGCACTTCATCTCCCTCGCTGCTCCTTCTCTCAGCCCCTCCGTCTTTCTCTCCTCCTCCTCCTCCTCGCTGCCTCGTCTTGTTTTGCATTCCTCCTTTCGGTGTCTCCAGCAGCGCACTCCCTCTCTTCTCGAAATGTAAATCTGAACTTTCCCCATCATCAGGAGTCATTTGTTCAAATTAATTCTCAAACTCCTGCTGTCTAGCAGCGGGGAATACGGAACTTTCACAATGCTGAGTATAATTATTACCGCCTCCTTGACAATCTGACATTTTAAAAAGATTTCAGAGATTGAAATTCAACTTTTTTTCCCTTTCTGCTGATGATTGTCAGTTTCTGATTGTGCCATGCCTCCATGTGGGGGTGTTATGACTCCCTTGAGTGCTACTCAGTCATCATCATGGATCATCTTTAGGTAGAGCGATGAAAACCGCATCATTTTACATGATAGCGATGATGACTTGTTGGGTCTAGCGTCCCATCGCTCTGCCTCTCTTGTTCGCCTGCCCTCTTGTTTCTCACAGATCTCCCCCCCCGCTCCTGTCATCAACTGTGAATCAAGTGAACTCTCCAGCCGTCTTTTCTGCATTCTTTCTCACTTTTTATCCTCCGCTTTTGATGCTCTTTCTTGTCCTTCTGCAGTCCAGAAACACAGAAAGTCCTGTCTCCGACTCTTCTCACTCAACATGGAAAGACTTCTCCATGTGTGCGTGTGCGTGTGCACAAAGGCATTACTACAGTGCTACAACAAAAGATGTAAGGGACACCATGACACCATGAACCTGAGCTCCGGTCATTGTGTCTGTTGAACCGTCACTGACAGGCCGGCAGATGAACGGCTGGTTGGTCGTCCTCGGCAACAGGCCGACCTTAAAGGAACACGCTAAGTGTTTGAGAGATCGGCCTCTCTGGTCATTTTACCAGTTCATGCTCAGACGGTTAAAATGAATATCATGCCAACTCTTAATGGGCAGCACTTCCACTGTTTCCATAGGAAGTTCATTTGATGTTTAATGAGCGGCTGTGCAGTCGGGTCAACCGTCACTATTAATCACTAGAGCTGCAACAATTAGTTACTCAAACAAGAGAAAAATAATTAGTCATTTCTAATATGAAAATGCTGTTTTCAGCCTCTCAAATGTGGAGATTTCCTGCTTTTCACTGTTTATATATTATATGAAACTGAATATTTAAGTTTTGGACTGACAAAACAAGACATTTAAAGTAGGGGTCCCCAACCACCGGGCCGCACAAAGAATACATTTTTTTGTGTTAGTAATATTTATTGTACATTTTTTTTAATGTATTATGTTATATTTATTACATTGTAATAATAATATAAATAAAGTGCATAATATAAAATGGAATAATTACATTTACATTATATATGTAATAATTAAATTATACGTTTTGCACTTTATTCTACCCACACTCTTTGTAATGTATCCAAAGTCCCCAGCATTTCAAATGTTTCCCACATTTGTTGCTTTTAATGTTTTCTATAATTGTGAATTGAATATCTTTGGGTTTTAGACAAAAGCAATTTGAAACATCACTAACATCACTAGACAGACAAAATTGATAGCTTAGTGGATAATACAAATCTGTATTCTGTAGTTGCCGCTCTGATTAAATGAATTATTTTCAATTTAATCACAAAATGATGGCTATATGAAACGATTATGTTCATTAGTTATTAGTGGAACCTTATAGGAGTTCAGACACAGAAATCATGTCATAGTCACATGCTGCATTCATCCGGTGTATGTCCATGACCTCCCTCTCAGTAGTCCGTCCACATAAACAAACTGTCTGCGTTCAGAATGTAACGTTCTGTATTAGCTTTTCATATTTTGTTGTTCATTAAATCTTGTGCATCTCTGGCTCTGCACAGAGTTTATGAACTCGGTCTGTGTCAAATAAATTTGTTCCACAGCGTCACAAGAGCAGAGCAACACCGTCCGAGGTGGCATCTTCAAATGTCTTGCTTTGTCAGACCAACCGCCCCAAACCCAAAATATTAAATTAAATTTACCATCGCGCTAGGCAATGAAAATCAGCATATCTTACAGGAAGCTGCAACAAGGAAATGTTTGGCATGTTTGCCTGAAAAATGACTTATTTTCAACTAATCGTTACAGCTTTAGTTTAAAAAAAAATGAAGTTTCCCTGTGTGGAACAGCATCCAGTCGTTCTCCCACTTACAGCGTCGTTGAGCTGCTGCTGTGCAGAATCACGGCAGCAGCAGCTCAAAAGCTTAAAACAAAATTTTTTACCCCCTGAGAAATGTGGTACACATGGTGGATGTTTTCAGAGCATCAAGAGTGAATTTGTCTTTCTCATCAGTAAGATTTCTAATTAAAGCAGTGGAAGATGGAGAACCAGTCTTTGCACACGCATCGTCTCTACCTGTTGCTTACATGGATTTATTTGTTTCCTGAATGTGTCAGCTGTGATTATTTGTGCGTGCGTTGGATGCAGATGGGGTTTTGGGAAGGGGGCCAGCACACACAATTGCTCCATTGAGCTGACTCACACCCCCCCAAGTCTCTCTTTCACTCACACACACCCTGGTGAGACTTGTCACAGTTTGCTCCGTGCAGTCTGAGTTCTCCTCCGAGTGAAGTCGACAGGGCCTCAGGGTTGAAGTCTTGTGCGTTTTACGAACAGCCCCCCACCCCTCTTTCTGTTGTTCTGTCCCTCCTGCTCCTCTGTTTCTCTTGTATATAGGGGTCTTTAACATTTTAAAGTTACATGGAGCCTAATTATCTCCTCCACGCGTTTGAAGCGGAGCAGGCATTTCTTCCGGCCGTGCCTCTGCAGGGCTGCATGTGTGTTTGTGTGAGAGTCTGACACACTTCTGATACTTCTGTGATGTTTTGAATAACTTCCCTCCTCTGCTGCGCCTTATTAAACGTCAGAGAAAGAGACAGACGGAGAGCAGTACTGTTTATAACTCCAAATCCTTCACTCTCTGTACAGTACTGGGTGAAAGCCCCGGTAGATTTATTCTCTCTTCCTGCCGTCCTTCATACAGTTGGCATGATTTTTTATTTATTTTTAACGTTTTTTTTAGTTGTACAACTGTCATTGTGTTGAAGTGAACAGGCTGCCTGTTACGTTGCACTCAACTATTTGACAGCTTAATTACTGCTGGATGAACGGTGTCAATGTCATGCATTGTTTTTCCTTTCTGGAGTAGTTTACATTTACATCATGTGCAGACAAATAAGCCAGTTCATCTCACCCAAAGGAGCAGCGTGATTTATTTTTCTATTAATAGCCTCTTTTTTAATTATGAAATGTCTCTGAAGAAACCATATACGTCCCCTAAAATAATGAGAAAACTGTATATTTCAATAATTAATTTGTTTCCTGTGTAGGACTCAGTTGCAAGTAACACAGAAAATAAGTCATTAAATGTGATTTCTTACAGACTTGAAATAATATTATGTTGTTTTTCAATATTGTTTGAAGTTCGGGTATTTATTTGAATTCCTTCCTAACTCTATAATGTGTTTATTGTCATTTTTAATGTCAGATGAAACTCTACATGGTCCTTTTTAATGCTGTGGTTTGACTTATGGACGTGGATAAGCCTCCCATTGGCTGTTGCATCCTTATGCTCTGCTCTCTTGTCTCCAGTCATTTTGAAATGTCCTGTCTCTCTCTCCCTCCCTCTCTCTCTGTCTCTCTCTCTCTGTGTCTCTCTCCGTCTCTCTGTCTCTCTCTCTCTGTCGCTCTCTCTCTCTCTCTGTGTCTCTCTCTCTCTCTGTCTCTCTCTCTCTGTCTCTGTCTCTCTCTCTGTCTCTCTCTCTGTCTCTGTCTCTCTCTCTGTCTCTGTCTCTCTCTGTCTCTCTTTGTCTCTCTCTCTCTCTGTCTCTCTCTCTCTCTCTGTCTCT
>CALSBV010012174.1:2639478-2667325 GCA_943590825.1 Bovichtus diacanthus | reverse complement strand
TCTCTCTCTGTCTCTGTCTGTCTCTCTGTGTCTCTCTCTCTGTCTCTGTGTCTCTCTCTCTGTCTCTCTGTGTCTCTCTCTCTGTCTCTGTGTCTCTCTCTCTGTGTCTCTCTCTCTGTGTCTCTCTCTTTCTGTCTCTCTCTCTCTCTCTCTGTCTGTCTCTCTCTCTCTCCCTCTCTCTCTGTCTCTCTCTCTCGCTCTCTCTCTGTCTGTCCCTCTCTCTCTCTCTGTCTCTCTCCCTCTCTCTCTCTGTCTCTTTCTGTGTCTCTCTCTCTCTGTCTGTCTCTCTCGCTCTCTCTCTCTCTCTCTCTCAGTGCATGCTGGGAGTTTGTGGTGTGTGAGCGAGACGCTGAGCGTGTGCTTTTTGAGATTTTTTTTGATTTATTTTGTTAATAATATATGTTAATTTAACTTAGTTTATTGGTGGCAGTTTACTTTAGTTTATTTGTGGTGTTTGTAGGTGGTGTAGGTGGTGTATAGTGTGTTTCCATCCTGCCGGTGTCACGCCGGTCGGCGTCTGACGCCATGGTAAATGGAGACTTCGCCAAGCTCACGAGGAAGCACGGTATCAAGATATATGCCGGCTTCCTGTGTAGCGTGGAGGAGATCGGGCTTGCGGTGGGGGAGAAGGTCGGACACGGCAGCGTGAAGTCGCTGGCGCGGATGAACAGCGCCGTTGTCGTCTTCCTGGACCAGGTGGAGAAGGTGCACCGCGTCGTCGAGACAGGTATCGTGGTGAACGATTTGTTTGTGCAGGTTCAGCCACTGACCCTGCCCGCAACCAGGGTGATCCTGTCAAACGTCCCTCCTTTCATAACTGATGAGTTCCTCAGCAGAGAGCTGTCCAGACACGGGAAGATAGTTTCCCCGGTGAAGAAGATGCTGTCTGGATGTAAGTCTCAGTTACTGAAGCACGTAGTGTCTCACCGCAGACAGCTGTATATGATACTTAATAACCGGGATGTGGAGCTCAACCTCCGCTTTCATGTTAAAGTAGATGATTATGACTACGTGATTTTTGCAACCTCATCGGTTATGAAGTGTTTTGGTTGCGGAGAGGAGGGACACACCGCGAGGGCCTGTCCGAGGCGCGGGGAGCCGGCTCCGCCTGGGCCGGGGGAGACGGCTGGCGCTGCTGCGGGGCCACCCTCTACCGTGCCGGTTGTAGCGGAGCGGCGGGCGGCTGCTGTTGGGGGGGGGGGGCCTCGTGGCCGAGGGCGGCTGCTCCGCAGGGTGGGTGTAATAGTAAAGGTGTAAAAGAAAGTGAGCACGTTTGTTTGGGTGAGGCAGGAGAAAACGAGGTTGGGGGTAAAAAAGGCAAAGAAACATGTGAAAATGATGGGGAACAGATCAATAAAACAGACAAAAACAGTGAACAACAGACAGAACCAGAAAACAACAGTGAAATTAATACAAGTCAAATAATGGAAAAAACCCAGACTTGGGGTGAACAGGTTGAGGAAGCGGAGATGGAGGAGGAAGCAGCAGTAGCAGAAACCAATAAACAAAAACCTGCTACAAAAAGAAGAAGAAGGGCAAAAAAAGAAACTGAGGCAAAAAATATAAAAACTGGGGATGAAGGGCAGACAGGAAGAAGGCTGGGGCAGACTGAGGACAGTACGAGTGAGGAAGAGTCTGCCTCAGACAGCAGCGAGGGTTTTAGTTTTGTTTTAAGTAGTAGTCAGAAAAAAAAGATGTACACGGCTGAAAGTTTGAAAGTGTTCCTCCAGCAAACTAAAAACCAGCATGGTGTAAAAGTGGAGGAACACTTTCCTGATATAGCCGTTTTTAATACCTCAGCCAGACTCCATATGAGCCAGAGAGAGGAGTCTGGCCTCACTGACCAGGAGGTTTTTAGATTGAAGAAACTTGTGCTAAAGGTAAAAAAGCAAATGAACATTGATGATGTGTGTCTTAACTAATTTATTTGTTTTTATTTTTGCTTTTAACACATATTTTATTATGGATAAATGTAGAGTAGGTGTTTTAAATGTGAATGGAGCCAGAGCTTTTAAAAAAAGAGCACAAATCTATGAAACCGCCAGAATGAAGAATGTTGATGTACTGTTTTTACAAGAAACGCACAGCCACTGTTTTAATGAGACAGACTGGAGGAGAGAGTGGGAAGGGGAAGTCATTTTAAGCCACAACACTTCTCTTAGTGGAGGAGTGGGCTTCCTCTTCTCCAAGTCTTTTACTCCAGTCTCACTGGAGGTCGAGCATTTTATCGAGGGGAGGTTGCTTTTAGTGAAAGCACGGTTTGACCTTTTTAATGCTGTTTTTATAAACGTGTATGCTCCAACAATCGGTGCAGAGAGGAAGCTGTTTTTACAAAAAGTTAATGATGTTTTAAATGGCTGTGCCTCGGAGGATTTTTTATTCTTGGGGGGAGATTTTAACTGTACAGAAAATGCATCTTTAGATCGCAACCACGCAGAGCCGCATCCAGCGTCCCAGAACGCTCTGAAGCAGCTGGTCCACTCTCATGGCCTGGTGGATGTGTGGAGGAGGATGCATGCAGACACTAGACAGTACACATGGTCCCACCTGAGAGAGAACAGGATCTCCTCAGCCAGGTTAGATCGTATTTATTGTTTTAAACATCATTTTAATATTTTTAAAATGTGCACTATTATACCTGTTGGTTTTACAGATCACTCCTTGCTTTTATGTAATGTTTTTATTAGAAACATTGTGCCAAGAAGTGCATACTGGCATTTTAACTCAGTTTTAACTTTTGATAAAAAATTTAGAGAGGTTTTTATTTATTTCTGGAGTGTTTTTAGATGGAGAAAGTGTGATTTTAGCAGTCTTAGGCAGTGGTGGGACCATGGTAAGACTGAGATCAAAATGCTTTGTCAGCAGCACACCCTCAATGTCACACAAGACATCACCAGATCTATGAAAGACCTGGAGGGTGATATAGTGGAACTGGAAAAAATCAGTGAGTCCACAGGAGATCGAGGATATATTGAAATCCTCAAAATAAAAAAAATGGCGTTGGCCGACCTGCTAGAGGTAAAAGTACAGGGTGCACTGGTCCGGTCCCGGTTTCAAAACACCACCGAGATGGATGCTCCCTCTAGCTTCTTCTTCGGCCTGGAGAAAAAGAACGGGCAGAAGAGGGTAATCCACTCACTTCTTTCAGACGCAGGGCAAGAAATAACGGAACCAAGCCAGATCAGAAGGCGAGCTGCGAGTTTTTATTCCTCGCTCTACTCCAGTGAGTATGAGGGGGAGGACACACTGGTGGAGGAGTTCTGTGGTGGACTTCCACAGGTCTCCGAGGAAGCCAACTCACAGCTCGAGGGGCCGTTGACCATGCGGGAGCTGCAGGCCGCTCTGCAGGCTATGCAGGGACGGCGGGCTCCCGGCATCGACGGCCTCACAGTCAAGTTTTATAAAGCCTTCTGGGATATTTTAATACATGATCTTTTAGATGTTTTTAATGAAAGTCTGGCCTCTGGTTCCATGCCGATGTCCTGCCGCAGAGCAGTAATAACACTCCTGCCTAAGAAAGGAAACCTGCAGGACATCGGAAACTGGCGCCCTGTGTCTTTGCTGTGTGTGGATTACAAGCTTCTGTCCAAGGCCCTGGCCACCAGGCTGGGGAGGTCTATGGAGCAGGTCATCCACCGGAACCAGATCTATTGTGTGCCAGGCAGGTCCATGGTAGACAATGTCTACCTAATTCGGGACGTTTTGGAGGTCTCCAGCTCATTGGGCATTAATACTGGTCTGATTTCTCTAGATCAGGAAAAGGCTTTTGACCACGTTGAGCACAACTTCCTCTGGAAAGTGATGGAGAAGTTTGGGTTCAGCGCTGGTTTCATAGCTAAGATCAGGGTTTTGTACAGTGAAGTTGAGAGTGTGCTGAAGTTTAATGGTGCTCTGTGTGCTCCTTTTAGAGTGTGTAGAGGGGTCCGGCAGGGCTGTGCTCTGTCGGGGATGCTCTATGCGCTCTCCCTGGAACCTCTCCTCTGCAAAATACGTTCCAACCTACAGGGTCTGTTTTTACCTGGTTTTAATGGCGGCATTGTTTTATCAGCGTATGCTGACGATATAGTGGTTGCTGTTGGAAGCCAGAGGGACGCAGACTTTTTAATCGACATAATAAAGGATTTTAGTACAGCATCGGCAGCGAGGGTGAATTGGAAGAAAAGTGAAGCCCTCGCTGTCGGTGAGTGGCGTGGCGGTCTCCCGGTTCTTCCCCAGAGCCTGGCCTGGAAAAAAGACGGCTTTAAATATCTAGGAGTGTTTCTGGGTAAGGAGGACGTGGTCCAGAGGAACTGGGAGAACGTCACAGAAAAGATTGAGGGGAAAATTTCCAAATGGAAATGGCTGCTCCCTCAAATGTCTTTTAAAGGTAGGGTTTTGGTTTTAAACAACCTTGTTGCATCCCAACTGTGGCACCGTCTGACCTGTGTAGACCCTCCCTCAGGCTTATTAGCCAAAATACAAGAAAAGATGGTGGATTTCTTTTGGGATGGTCTACACTGGGTGCCACAGGGGGTGCTGTTTTTACCCAGAGAGGAGGGGGGGCAGGGCCTCGTCCACCTGGCCAGCCGAACAGCCACTTTTAGACTCCAGTTTTTACAAAAATATCTTACAGGCCCGGCTGATTTGGTGTGGAGAGATGTGGCCAGCTGCATTCTCAGACGTGTGAGTAACCTGGGGCTGGATGCTGCTCTGTTTTTAACTGATTCTAAATGTTTAAAGTTAAGTGAGCTGCCTCCGTTTTATCAGGGTGTTTTTAAGTCTTGGGCCCTTTTTAATCAAAAAAGGTGCACAAAGTCTGACTCTCTGCACTGGTTGTTAAATGAGCCTCTAATTCACAGAGCCAGGTTAGACATCTGCAGCAGCGTCATACCTGGCCTGATGGTGGCGCTGTGCAGGTCCAGGACCCTGACGATACAGCAGCTGGTGGATGCAGTGGGGCCGGACCTGAGCGATGCCCGGGCCCTGGGCTCTCTGCTGGGTCTGAACTCTCTCCGGATGGCCCAGAGGATCCTGGAGCTCTGGAGGCAGAGGCTGTCTGGAAAGGAGAGAAGCCTCATCAAGGACTACGGCGAGGGAAAGGCTTCTCCAGACCCAGCAGATCCTTTTCCAGAGATCTACCTGAGCCCAGGGCTCGGAGAACTGACCGGCCCCCTGCTCAAGGTCAAAAACCCTGAGAGACTGTCACTGCATAAGGCGGATAAAACCGCCTTTTATGGGAACTGCATAAAAAGTATTAAAAAATATACCCTCAGTGACAGGCCCTCCACTGTGTGGAGTACCAGGCTGGGTGGAGGAAGTGGACCTGGCCCACAGTGGAGGATTTTATATAAACCTCCCCTCAAAAAGCGGACCGCCGACCTCCAGTGGAAGATTTTACATGGCGCCATCGCCTCCAATGCTTTTATCTCTGTTATTAATCCTGCTGTTTTTAACAACTGTCCTTTCTGCCAACTACGTGAGACTGTTTTCCATGTTTTTAGCGAGTGTAAGAGACTTTTAAGTTTCTTCACTCTTAACATTGGTTTTTAGTCTTTTTAATGTAGTTTTTACTGAGAGTATTTTTATCATGGAGCTGCCTACAAAAAAGTGAACAAAGAAAAGTGGCAGCTCCTAAATTTCCTCTCAGGAGAAGCTAAGATGGCCATCTACATAAGTAGAAAAAACAGAGTGGAGAACAGAGAGGGGCAGGAGGCCAAAGCAGTGTGGCTGTGCAATATTAGGGCGAGACTCTGGCTCGAGTTCAGGTTTTATAAACATATAGGAGATTTAGACACTTTTAAACAACGTTGGTGTTTTAAAAATATTATTTGTTCCATTAGGGACGAAGAATTGCACTTTGCACAAGTTTTTATGAGAGTTTTTTTAAAAAAAAGCACTTTTATGTATTGGAGAATTTGTTTATAGAAAATATTGTAAATAAAGTGTTTTTGAAAAAGTCTCTCTCTGTCTCTCTCTCTCTCTCTCTCTCTCTCTCTCTCTCTCTCTCTCTCTCTCTCTCTCTCTCTCTCTCTCGTACAGGGACGTTCTCGCGTGTCAGCCAACCAGCTATGGCGAGAGTGTAATCAGCCATGTGCAAAATGTTCCCACTAATATTTCCCTTGAGCAGTATTTAGCAAAAGCATTTAGATGCGTTCAGAGTTCAAGCATAGTCTCAGAGTTCCTGAAAAGCCGGCATGGCGAGGCTTTAACCTAAAGCACCATTATATCTCACTTGAAGTCCTCTGAGGTATTGGACCATATGGGTAAATGAAGTTGTAAGTTTTGAGGTGTGTGGTTTGAGTGAGCTCTCCAGCTCTTTGTGGCTGCTGTAGGTGGTGAGCAGAGAGGAGCTCGGGGAATGCAGCGTCGAGGAAATAACAGACAAACAGTCTAAATGTTACGTTTTTGACTCAGGGGGGAAAATGAGCAAGAAGAGAGTAAAAAACGTGTTGAGTGAGAGGTGATCAGCGGGAGGTGGCACCTGGAGAGGGGAGACTGGAGGAGGTGTCACCAAATGACAAAGGAGAAAAAAGGTTTGTTGCTACAGAAGCACAAAAACGGGTTAAACTTCAACACCGCTCTGCTGAGAGGCAAAAGAAAAATGACCACAAATGCCAAAAAACCCCTCCGTCTGCATCCTCCCTCCTCGTATAACCTCGTCCTTCTCCTGTGTGTAATGACATCCCAGTTATGTCTGTTTTTTTTAAGACTTGTTTTCAGCAACAAGCTTCTTTCACTCCTCATCCTTTCATGTTGAACTACTGCCAGAAGATACAGTACAGTGTGTGTGTGGCCCGAGGACACAGTGCTGTGATTAAAGAGGAGGAAAAAAATGTGACTTGTTCTAGATTCTTTCTTCTTCTAAATAAACAACTTGCTTTGCGAGCCGTAGAGGACGGCATCACCGCAGGGAGCCTGAGTCACGGATATTAACATGCTTACCATGTGACCGCCAGCGCTCTCGCTGACGCAATGTTTGTACAAAACACATACCATGTCCCCAATTTTATTTACCTGCTCATACATTGAGGGGTGGGCGCGATGGTACCTGAGACAGAGACGACATGTTGCAATTACATTTCTGTTTTCCAACTTGTTAAAAAACAAAACTTGGTCTTCGAGCAAACACAGCTCTCTTGGTTTCCAGTGATTGTCCCATGTGACGCTTACTCATCCACACAGGCCTGGTCTATAAACTACAAGAAGTTTAAAGTTCAGGAACCGCAAAAGTCCCCTGAGCGAGTTTGCTTTTTAATTGCTTTTCATGAACTGTGAAGATTAAGCAAATTAGGAGAAGCTGATTGGAAAAGTGGGGTTTCTGTGGCCTTTCATTTTTCTCATAATAACTCCTATTAATCTTTGGTAAACTGTTTGTCTGTTTTCTTAAGTTGTTTGCTTGTACTTCCAGCTAACACACTAAACTAAGATGGTGAACATTATACGAGCTAAACATCTGCAGCTTTTAGCCCAAAGCGCTGCCTAAATACAGTCTCAGAGCTGCCAGCACGGCCGCGCACTCACACACAAATGTGTACGAAACAGTCTTGAGATCTTGTATGATAAATTCCACCTGCGGAGAAAATATTTTTTGAACATTCATAAGAGTTAAATGTGTCCATGTGACTTCATGGTGAAACATAAATGAAACGTTGGTCTTTGTTCTTCGTTCTTTCTCTTCTTCTGTGGTTATTTTATGCTCGACTCCGGCTTTTGTTCTTGTCTGGAGGTTTAACAACAGGGCAAGATGATTTAAAGGTCAAGTGTGAAGAGGTTAAAAGCAGCCTCTCGACAGGCTTCGCGTGTGCTTTATGTCGAAGCTTAGACTGGTTATTGCTGGGTATAAATATTAATACAAACTAATATTTCATTCTGAGCTGCTGTTGATTCTTTCGAGAGAAGTTCGCCTTGTTAATGCTCCCTTTTGTGTCGGAAAGAAATGCAGTCAAGGCCACGGTGCAGCCCTGTTGAAGTGCAATGATCATGTTGGAGAGAAAAGTAAAAGTCGGGGGATAATATGAGTTAGCAGTAGATTTCAGTAGATTTGTCTTAAATAGAGTGAAAGGAGAAAAAGAGATAATCCAGAAGGGATCAGGTGATGTTAAGGTACTTAACTCGTTTCCCAGGCACCAGTTATTCTTTTTGACATTTTTGATGTTTGTGTGACCAGGCAGGATGGTTGTATACGACTTCCTCTCATTTAGAGTGATCGTAAAAAGAAAAGAATGACTATAACATGTTGTTTTGACAGCCCTCTCTTGTGTATCCAGGTAGACTGTGCTGTATGTTATTTTTGTGATGTGTTGCTTTGAATCCCTGTGGCGACTTTTAAGCCTTTTCCAATTGGCTTCATTTCTCCAATATCTGCCAAACTGCCAAACATTCCCATCAGCCTCAGCTGTACTTTGTGTTTATTTACTGCTAATCATCACGTTAAACTGAGATAGTGAATATGGTAACCACTATAACGTTTTAGCATCTACATGAAAGCATTGTCACTTTGAGCATATTAGCATTTAGCTCATAGTACTGCCTGGCAGACTGATGGAAACAAATGAGTTTCTTATTAGTTTTTTAGTAATTCAATTTTTGTTTAGCAGGGACCTTGCACGGTGGAAAAACAGAAGGCGCTGCCTGCTCTCAGGTTCATTTCAGCAGTCCCTGGGCGTACAAGCAATACAAGATGTAACCGTGTAATACAAAGCAGAGTAACACATTTCATTTAAGCAGGGTTTTAAATAATAACAACCTTCAGCCGCATATTGTGCCATCAGTGTGTGCTGCTGTCCATCAGTGCATTTCATTACCTGCCCTCTCTCTGCTGCTCTTGATGCCTGGTGCCCTGTACCGTACTGTACTGTCGTCTCTTGGAGGGATTTTGTGATGATTTAATCCCACAGAGCAAATCAGATCATTGGCACCGCTCGCTGTATCAGAAACATGGTTTCATCTGGATTTATGCTGTGAAATCAAAACCAATCTTGGCTTGAGTTTGAATTTATTGCAGAGAAAATAAATCCCAATTTGCATTTCAGTACAAATGGCCTAGAGTAGTGTGCGTGTGTGTGTGTGTGTGTGTGTGTACTCTTTGCTCCTCTCTGAGTTAATCTATCAGTTGATGTGATCAGATTACTGTGGATTATACTCTTGATTTTTTTTAGAGGCTTGACCAAGACGGGATCAAACACACTGACGGATACCCCTGCGTGCGACCAGACCGACACACTTATGTGAACTCACAAACCCCTACATACACAAATATGAACCGACACATGTTAACACACACACATGCATGTTTGGTCGGATCTGTTGGGGGTTTACAGATGATCCTATTATCAGATAAGCAGGTGTGAGACCTCTTTCGTGCCTTGCTTAAGTCCTTCAGTTGGAAAAAAAAAAGAAGTTTATTAGGGCTGGTAATTCCTCCTAGTAGTAACGCACGATATTGGATTTTCCCCGATGTTTTTCAACTAATTTTGCCCGATTGCTGGGACCAATATATGCACATATTTTTTCCACCCAATTGCAGAGAACATAAAGTCTCCCCTGTAGTGGAAATGACATTTTCTTTTCCTCCTGCTATTGTGATGGCCCACTGGCAGATGCACACAAAAAATACAACGCTTTTTAAAACGTACACATTCACTGGGAAATACAAGAAAACTACTTGAACTTAGGTTACATGTGAAACGTGCCACATTTATTTTAATGTAACGTATCAACCTGTCATATCGGAGGAAATGTTCATTTCTAGCCAATGCTAACATTTTATATTAACGCTTTTATCTGCCGATGCAGGTGACGTTCCAGGTATCATCGTGCATCCCTAGCTCCTATGAATGGACGAAAAATGGAATAAAACAACCTCAAATTCAAATTTGTTGTGTTAAATATAAATGAACTCTGTTGATTACAGTAATTTCCGGACTATAAGCCGCTACTTTTTTCCCACACTTTGAACCTCGCGGTTTATACAATGACGCGGCTAATTTATGGATTTTTCCCGCTTTCACAAGCTTCATGTCGCCAAAAAACGTAAATCGAGCGCGCTCAAACTTCCCATCATTCTGATGGTTCCCATTCATTACGGTAATTAACTTTTTTTACGAAATTTCTCGGTGTTTCATTCAGTGTACCAAATGAACCTCTAAAAACATTATGCCAACCTTCAATTGCATTATTAGTTCTTGGAGTTCTTCAGCAACGGACATTATGAACAGTGGACATTATGAACAGCGGACATTATGAACAGCGGACATTTTAAACAGCGGACATTATGAATGGTCACGATTCTGATTACGGTCATGTTGTCACCCTCATCATGGCAAAGACACGGAGAAAGGCATATGATGCAGCTTTCAAGTTGAAGGCGTTTAAAGGCCTATTTATTTTTGTTCCAAGCCGTGTTTCGTTAAAGCCTGTGTAAAGTTTATTTGTTTCAATGTACCGGTAGACACCTGCGGCTTATAGACATGTGCGGCTTATTTATGTACAAAATACATATTTTTTTAAAATTCAGTGGGTGCGGCTTATATTCAGATGCGCTGAATAGTCCAGAAATTACGGTAATAGCTCGTGGCTTTTCCGTTTATGTAAATTCTTGAAATATTTGAGTCTGTATTTTTTTGAGTCTGTCGCCTTTTTACTGAAGGGAATTTAAATATCTTTAAGACATTGCTTGGAGGAGAAACTAAGAGCAGCAGCTCTCTCAGTTCATATGAAGTCACGGCACGAAGAGCCAGAGATGCGTTCAGTACAATCAGCTATAAAGCTGGAGGATAGAAATAGCTGTTTTTGACATGTGCAACAGGCAGATTTAGGCTCTTTTGACATCCGACGGAAATTTGAATATTAAAATGAATTCTGACAGCCTCTGTGTTGTAGTTAGTTGACTGCAGGTGCTTTGACATACAGCATGTACCTGTCACATTGTGGGAGTGTTGCTCATGACCTGTCATTTTTTCACTGGCCCTTTTTAGTTTCCTGTCACCCCCTGCTGCAGCGTGACACAAAAAGCCTCAAAATACTCAAAATAGTCCCTTTTTTCTCAATGAATATAAAGTCTTTATCGCACTGTGTGCAGCAAGATGCTTGATGCTGCCCTACATAAACCAACAACAAAGCACGGAGATAAACGAACACCGCAGGGACACGAACACCCACAAGAGTTGTTAGGTGGCTCAAACCAGGAAAACAAAGCAACCACCGCAGGGGTAAATCCTGAAAAGGCAGATTAAACAAGTCTAAAAGATAACTAAACAAAAGGAGTTATACCTCACACAGATATTTAAAACCGCACTTTACATGCTTTTTTATAACGTAATCTTTTCTTAGTGGGGCATTTATGAGATTAACTTCAGCTCTTCTCTCACTGACCAGAGAGCTGGACAGAAACTGGCTTTACACCACAGTGACAGACGACTCGACTGTCCTCCTCCTCAATGAGCCGAGTGTGTGTTAGTGTGTGTGTGTGTGTGTTTAAAAGAAGGAAAAAATGTGTCAATGTGTGTATGAAGCGCGTCTTTTTGCCTCTGTGTCATGACCATCTGTCAGACCGGCAGAGTAAGCAAATGGCTGCCAAAGTGACGCAGCAGAAGAGAGAAACACAAAGTGAGAGAGACAAGAAGATGTGAAAGGAGGAATGAGAGACAGAAAGATGGAGGGAGCGATGAGAAGAGGGAGAAAGATGCAGAAAGGGAAGGAATAAAGCGGGAGAAAATACATTTTAAAAAAACATAAGCATATGTCCAGAGCCAGGCTAGCTGTTTCCAGACGGTATGCTAAGCTAAGCTAACCGGCTGCTGGCTGTCACTTCATATTTATCGCACTGACATGAGAGTGGTATCGATCGCTTATCCATCGCTCTGTAAGAACCTGAAGCAGGCCTCCGCCAAGACCAGTGGTGCGTTCACAGGCTCCTCCGAAGTCGTTCTTCCGACTTTGGTGTGTTCGTGAGCTTTAAGTCGTGATGTGGAAACAACACGGACACTACAAAGAAGATGTCTTGTATTTTATCACTCAGAGCATTTAACAACACGTTGATATGTTGTTGTACATTTTTCCGTCCGGGAACTCGGTTTTCCGAGTATTTTCCGACACCTACCTCGCAAAAGTTAAACAAGTGATTTTCAGATCCGCTCCAAAATGTACTGGGTTCTTCCTTGGCCCATGCTACACCCTTTCAGCAGGTTTGATGGATATCGGGCGAGTAGTTATTTCGCTGTCTTCCGTGTTTTAAATGTCTTTTTTGTGTTTGCACAGTTTTAATCAATCAAGTTTGTGTTTGTGGGAGAGGCAGATAAAGGCTGGGGCCATTATCACTAAGAGGTTTTCAAACCTATTCATGTGACGCGAGTTATAAAAATAGCTCTCCAACATCTGCTCTATACTTAACATTTTAAATCATGTTTCAATCAGCGACAAGTCATATTTATAGCAACCATTTGTTGCTAAATCACTCGTGCTGGTCCCTAAAGCACTGCATTGTTCTCATCATCTCCAAATGCTTTCTTTCTCGGTGCTATCTGTGATGGACTGCAATTCCCATAAATCACAGGGGGTTGAGAGGGGAAGCAAGCGGCACAGATGCAGCTGGAGAATTGTACTTTCATTACCCTTTTTCCCCAATTCGACCTTTTTTCATTATGATAAGTTCCCATTTTGTCTCCTTCACTCCCTCTCATTGCTCCTTCTGTCACCTTATTCTGCTCACCCGTCTGTTCATTTAAAAAAAAATAAATAAATAAATGAATTTATGCAGTTAAAACTTACTAAAGTAGAACCTAGAGCTGCAGTTATAAAATACATATTTGGCATTTACAAGCAGGGAAAACTACTTTCTGATCTGTTCCCGGCTCTGTCTCTTCACGAGCGTGTCGAGGGGGATACAAGCACAGGGAAGGCGTGGGACTCTAAACTGATTTTTTTTTATTCCCAATGGAACAACATATTAACATTTTTAACAATAAAATGATGTTTTAAATCTATGCAGTCGGGAAAGAAAAAGCAGGAAAAGAAAGTGCTGTGCAAGGTCACTCAATACTCGGCAGCAAACTAGTAGATATTCAACAGCTGCTTGTCAGCCAGCTGTCTGTCATTTTAAATGGTCTTCTTATAATAAAATGATTTGTAAATCGAGAACAGCTGAGAGCATCTTGAATCGGAACGTTATAATATTATGTCTTAACTACAAGTTTAGGCTTTAATGCTGAACGCAGGCGACACAGTGCTCACATTATGCTGATGTGCTTCTTGAACACAGGTGTCACTTATAACATTAATTACACTAAAGTGCGCCAGCTGCAGGGTTGCTAATATCAGCCTCTTTCATTGAAGACATCTTTAAATGGCGCGTCTTGAAAAGCACAGGTGTAGATAATACAATTAACGATGGCTGAATTCCATCAGATTCGGGGTCTTGCTATCGCTCAAGGCTTTTCTTTTGGCCACATCTCCACCCCAGCCTGGCAAAGTGCAACGCGCTGATCTGAAACGGGCAATATGCCGCGTGTCGCAAACAGTGGTTTAATCCCAAATTGAGGCCCATATTCTGAATGCACCGTATGGCCGACATGTCCAAAGAATGCTCCTAAAACCTGAATAATATAGGCATTCCCCACATGTCTTTATCAGAAAATGTTACCGTCGGAATCTGGCCTAATTCGGAGTATGCTGTTTACTTGACCCTTTTCAGAAATACAGTTTGACAGGCTCTGAGGAATAAACAGGACACATTTTCAAGTGGAAAAAAAAAAGCTCCAAATTGGCTTTGGACTTCGTTGGACTTCGTCTTTCTGACATTTTCCGGTCAACTCTTCAAACTGAAATGTTTCCTCGCTCTGCATTTTGAGCCGGTTATAAAATCTTTCACCTTTATGACTGATCCCATAGAGATTATAAACCAGAGGAACCTCTTTTTCCTCTTCAATCTTCAGAATGTCACTAAACATGCATGTTTAGTGACATATATATTTGTGTGACATATATATTTGTCACTAAACAAATATAGATTTTGTCATAATAGTGTCAGATTTTGGAATAATAGTGGAATATCAGTGTGCATGTTAATGTCGTGAGTGTGGGACCCTTGACTAGAACGGAGCCATCGTTCGTGTCATTAGTGACGCCGGTGTTTCCGGTGCTGGTTCACTGGCAGGACTCACTGACACTGGCAGGACCGACATGTGCCGTCGTTACCGTTATTAGTCACACCTGTGCTTCTCTACGAGGATATGACGTCAGGTCTGCAATAAGCCCCACCGAGTTAATGGGCGGACCGTATATTTAACACAACTTTTGTTTTTTCTTCCGTCAGGGCTGCAGGCCTGGTCTATAAAGGCCCGTTGGAAGGTGCACGCATTAAGGATTCATTAACAGACCTGACGTCTTTGTGAAGTTGCCTAGGTCTACTTCGCACACGAGGACAGATGCTTCAGGGTTTTTTTCCCTCATGAGACACAGATGTACCACAACACTGTTTCTATATGCAACTGTGAAAGTGTCAAAAGAAGATCTGTACTGTGGACTGTGAGGCAGCCAGGCATGTTGAAAAGCAGGGGAAGCTTGATGAGGATCAGACTTGATCTGATGGACGGAAACAAACACCTTAGCTGTCTTCATTAGCTGCTTAAGTGTCTTACAATCACGTTACGTCAGTGGTATACTCGCAACCTGCTAAATTTGCCCAAATCACACCACTGTAAAAGATGTCGGCACATTCAAATGCGAGTATCCTGCATGTTTAGTGACATTCTGAAGATTGAAGAGGAAAAAGAGGTTCCTCTGGTTTATAATCTCTATGGGATCAGTCATAAAGGTGAAAGATGTTATAACTGGCTCAAAATGCAGAGCCAGGAAACATTTCAGTTTGAAGAGTTGACCGGAAAATGTCAGAAAGACGAAGTCCAACGAAGTCCAAAGCCAATTTGGAGCTTTTTTTTTTCCACTTGAAAATGTGCCCTGTTTATTCCTCAGAGCCTGTCAAACTGTATTTCTGCAGCGGGTATACTGGCAGCTTTAGTTTTCATCCTACACTGAGTATTACCATCTGACTGTTCACACACTCGGTTGTCGTAAACATATAGACATTGATTTTATGTAGGTTCTTTTTTTTTTTTAGTAGTCGTGGGTGTGTTGGACAATCTAATCTTATTTCAGTCTCTGAAAAATGTGTATAGTGTTAGAGCAGATTGACACACTATCCACAGTAGATGAATGGAAGGGCTGGCACAGAGCGAAATGATTTGTGGGTCACAGAAAACAACAGCAGTTATTTTGCTACTAAAAAAGCAAAGGCCTAAAAAGCATAAAAAATGTGAAAAAAATAAATAAAAACACTGTGAAAATGTGCTTCCTACCTGGCACCACTTGTCGCAGATGTAGAAATGAACTGTTGAATAGTGTTTGTGATGGTCTCTAATGTCACACTGTCCTGAAAGAAAACAGATCAATGAAGCGTTCAGGAGAGGACGGAGCAGCTGGAGGGGAACGGGAACTACAGAGCAAATAATAGAGTTGCACAATAGTTTTCTTAAGTCAAGGGCAACTGACTGGAAAGGAATGGCGCTAATCACCGCGACTCCCAAGTGTATCGATCCAGTGGGTTTTAATGGACACAAGGAGGGATGGCTTGGTCATCTGTCCATATGGTAAATGGTGAAAGCTTGAACTGTGCTTCTCAATGCACTGGTGGAGAGAATGAACGAATGGCCTGATTAATGGACGGGAGGAAATGAAAGGAACAGATGAAAGAGTGAATGAAGGGATGGCTTTGTCTGAGGGTTGGGCTATGCGTTGATATTATTTCGATATTGTGATGGGACTGGATATTGTCCTTTCCTGGTTTTAAAGGCTGCATCACAGTAAAGTGATGTAGTTTTCTGAATGAACCATATTATTAATATTCATATTATTTGCCTTTACCCACTTGGTCAATATACATATCCACATTACTGGTGATTATTTATCAGTATCAATATTTTATGAAAGCACCGATGGTCAACCATACAATATCTTTGTGATATAGATACAGAGGTATTTCTTTAAAAAATATCCTGATATTGGATTTTTCTCCATATCCCCCAGGCTTATTCCTTCCAGACCTCAGAATCACTGCACACATTTTTTTTATTTTGGAATAAAAAGAGTTCCAGTTATGTGAAACATGTGTTAACGACAAAATATTAGTGGATTGTCTTGTATGGTGTTTTAAAGAGTGATAATCTTCAAAATACTTTACATTTTACAGCCAAAAATGCTCTTATTGATATCTTAAAAAACAGATTTCTGTGTCTTGGATAAAACGTCTCTCAGCTGCTGAATGTTTATTTGTTTTCGGCTTAAACTGCGTGTATCCATACTAATCTGTGTGTGTGTGTGTGTGTGTTTCAGGATGAATGGGGCTCCAGTGACTCGTCCAGTAAGAGCAAAGCTCACATGTCTGACGACAAGACTCACAGCCTGGAGACTCTGCCGCCAGGTAGGAAACTTCCCTACCCATCATGCACTGCAGCCACACTGTGCCTCAAGATGTGTTTGAGTATTTTAAAGGGCAGAAGCTAATGTTTTTTGGTGTCTTAACAAAATAACAAAAGCTATTAAAGCATAATCATAACCAGGATGTTTGACCAGGATCTCCCTCGGGGTCTGGAGAGAGTTCAGTATCTCATTGTATCTGCTTCTGATTGTAATAAAGGAAAAGGACAAACACGTCCCAGCTGTAATGTAAATTACTGCATGTGCTCGGCTGACGCTGTACACCACAGTGATGTAGCCAGAAAGTACTCCACATCATGTCGCCACAACCAAAACCATTTCCTGTCTCAAAAGTGGCGACACAGAGGCATAGTTTTTATAACCAGTAGCTTCACCTTTTAAATAACCGCAGGGAAAGAGAAGACAATTCAACACAGGCGGCAGTGTGATGCAAATTTCAAATGTTGGAGCTATTCAAAAATAAGTCAAGTATCCATTTTAATCTCGCCGCAAACCCAGCTATGTGTCTCCACCCAGGCTTTGAGAAACACTGTTTCAGAGTCCGACAGTCACAGAGGACGGAGCATCTGAGCCGCGATTTCTCATTCAGCTCTCATCTTCAGCCCGACTCAAAGCAGCCGCCCCTCCCTCACAAGCCCGTGACTTGCGAGAGCTGAACACACACTCTCTTATCTGATCCAGCGGTGGAAATGGAATCCAATTTGAATGTTGAAGTGGAGGCATTTCAACTTCAGGGTGACTTTACATGATTAGTGTTGACGGCAGTCAGTGTATCACGGCACACACGAGAAGAGGAGACGAGGGAAAGTGGTGAAAAAGAGAGGAAGAAAGAGAAGAGTGTAAGATAACATTTTTTTTTAAAAAGATGGATGATAAAGTCATGAAAGATTGTGGCGACAAGGGGAGAGTGAAGAAGTGAGAGCTCATTGTGTTCAGAAGTGCATCAGTTAAATAGTCGCCAGCATAAGTGTGTGTCTCTGGTGCTGTGTGCCTTGCGTCAAACAAAAAGGTAGCCTTCATAAAAATATGGTAAGGCATCAAGTAAGCCTTGTTACAATGAATATTTTAGGAATAGTTCTTTGTCAGTATGCTTTCTTTTTCAAGGCTCTTTTAAGTTTATTGTCATTTTGAGTTGACTGAACAGGCATAAGAATGGAAGATTAAAAGATTAATCAATCAAAATTGCTAATAAAATGTCTGGCAATTGACAAATTGATTGATTGACTAATCATTTCAGCTCCTCTTATGTTAGGGTTGTGTTTGTCAGATGAAAAACGTTTGTTTAATTCTAGTTCAATTGTCCTGAATCCACTTGTATTGTCCTGTGTATTGGCAGGAACCTGGTGATACAATACGCATCATGCTGCAGGGGTTACGATTCAATATATTGGGAGACTGTAAGCAAGACGATAAATTGCGATTTAAATTAAAAAAAATTTAAATCTAATTTTAGGAAACCTGTCATAGTATAAAGAACACGCTACCATATGCATCAAATCTGAGTTAAAAAGTTTTTTTACATCATAGTAACACTTTGAGAGGACGCGTGTCTTTGTAAAGTGCTGAGTGAATACATCTTTGCATGTAAACTATTCATTTAAAATTGATACAAACATAATCTTGCGATATGATACGGTATCATTATTTTCTTACACCCCTAAACTGCACCTCCTGAAAACCTTTTTTCTTTTTTTGTTGCTAAACTCCAGTGGTTTGATTTCTCACTTTGCTGCAGTGATGTAGAAGTGTACTCCAAGACCCGTGACATCACTGTTGGGTGGGGATACAGGTGCGATGACACACACTTCTCACCACATCTTACCACGTCCATCAATGATGGTGGTGGTAAAACGCTGCTTTTCGGCCTGGTGTTGAGTTTGTCTTAAGGGTTTTACTTGGATGCCTCTCAGGGAGTGAATAAAACGAGACGTGTGTTAGTGCACATGGAGCGATGGTGTTCTGAGCTGGTGGGTGGAGAGTTCATGGTTCAGGACAGTGAGGGCGAGTCAGATCTTGTACTTGAGTTAAAGTAGCAAAACCATAGTATAGAAAGACTATTACAAGTAAAGTCCATCATCTTTTACCATCAAATATACTTAAAGTAACAAAAATAAAAGTTCTCATTATGCAGAATGGCCCATTTCCATTTATCAATTTACATTTATCATTTGTTTTAATTATACTTTGTATTAATAGTCTGAATCTGCAAAGTAACTTCAATTTGCAGACCCATGTAGGGGAGTAAATAAAATATTTGCCTCTGACATGTAGCGGGTAGAAGATGGAAATACTAAAATAAAGCACTCATTGTGTGTCACTGTAGTCTTCCACAAGCAGCCAGTTTGACAGCTGTGAGCACTAACAATAGCCATGTTCGTTTTTACGTTCATCACGATACTTTTGGGGCCGTGGCTCTGAAGGGAAGCCTGAAGGGACGGGCTGTCAATGTTGTCAACTCGCCGACTTTCTCACTAGATTTGGCGACTTTTGGGCCGAATGCTACTTTTATTGGAAAAGATCTGGCACCAGCAGACCAGACCTTTCTCCGGTACACACCAGCTGGGTCTGGATTCGGCGTACCTGCTAAAGAGAGTATTGGGGAAATTACAGCTGAATGAGTAATCCCACAGAGAAAGCAAACAGTTGATCTGCTTTCAGTGGTTGAGCGAACAATAAAAAAAAAAAAAAGAAAAGGAGCAATGAAAGAGAGCGTGTGAGATAAAGATTTTCATAGTCTGGGCTAAACACTCACAAAGTGAGAAGATGAAACATTAATTTCCCCACATTAATTACTTGCTGCCACTAAACAAAGATATCAGCAAGGACATCACACACTCACGTACACGTACAGCAGTGTCTCGGAGGCGTCGTTGTACAGTCGCAGGCAGATGATCGCTGTGAGCTTTAGCTAATTAGCATGCCAGACACATTCACATGCTGTCAGGGATGCACACACACACACTCTCACACACTCTCCTCCTCGTCAGGCTCCGTTTCTCTCTGTCTGTCTGTCTGTCCCTGCCTGTCACACACACACTCATCCATACTGAGAGATAGTGTAATCTCACGCTGCCATATGCTTAACACAAGTCATTAGCATAGCAGCTGCACCCGGCTAATAAGTAGCATTATTATTCGTGTGTGTCTGTGTCTCAGTAGTCGGGGATAAACTGTGAAATTAAACATGACAACTTTCGCTGTTTAGTGCGCGATGATCTCCGTAATCTGGACAGACAGACACAACGTGCTCCGTTTGTGTGTACGTGGGGGGTAATGACGTTAATGTTTTCCAAAGTGTTTTTTGTTTTTTTAGGCTGCAGTAAATTGCTAAATTCAGAAGAATTTCTTTCAATTGAGTGCATTAAAAATGTTCTTTTGTGTTTTCTAGTTTTTGCCAAAGCAGTCTGGCCTTGTCTTCTCAATTCTGTTCTGTATAGTTTCTCATATAAGCAGCATAAATCTCATGTCAGCTTTCCTCACTGCCGTGTTGCCGCCTTGTCGAGCAGCAGCTTGAAGCAGCGAGGTTTCCTTCCTGTCAGTCGTGAAGGGTTCTTGCACCAGCCTGGCTGCTGCCTACATTTCACATTCCCACTGATGTATAATCCCATTCATTCCTCAGACACATTTTCAGCCTTTTGCGCAGGTTTAAACTTCATGTTTGATGGCAGCTTTTATTTTTGGAAACGCTGTGCTTATTTAATATGTATTTCACCAGAGAGGCGCATTGTAAATGTGTTTCTTATTAAAACCTCGACGTACACTTTGTTCTCTGTTGGTTTGTTGTTTATTTGAAAGTTGAAATGTGAAATAACTTTTTTTTTTCCTCCTCCCCGTTTGTTTTATCCTCACATAATTATATAATATATGCTAAAAAGGGGAACAAATCAATCCTGTAACCTGTCAACTTTGTTACAGTAGTGTGTTTTTGTTCACTCAACACCCAGTTTACTTGTCCCAAAATACGTATGTAGTGCTGGATTTATTTTAAATTAAAAAATATCTGGAATTTGTGAATTTTTTTTTTTTTAGCCTTTCCACCCTCAATCTCAGTTAAAATGTTAGACAAAACCAAAATAGTCTGTCTTACCAAATTCTATGGACGTTTATTGGCCGTGTGCTTAAGGTTTCTGCGTGTGTGTCCAGGTAAGGTGCGCTGGCAGGATTTCGACCAGGATCTATACGTTGGAGCCACGGTGGTCCGACCGGGTCAGGATCCGTACGCCAGGAACAAGTTCAACCAGGTGGAGAGCGACAAACTCCGTATGGACAGAGCCGTGCCAGATACGAGACATGACCAGTATGTATCTCTGCTAGTACACAGACTGTCTGCATCTTTCTGTCCCTCCTTACCTTTATTGTAGCGTGTGTACATGCTGTTCTTTGCTGTCTCTATTTGACTAATTAGCACTAGACTGGATAAGATCTGGAAACTCCCTCTATTGTGGTCTATCAGATGAAACCAGGAAGTAGCTGCAGAGCTGACACGCACTGTCTGCTCCTTTCTGAGCACAAACCTTTGGTAACCACTGTCAATTGTTTTGCTTTTTAAATAGACGAGGAGACGAAAATAAACCGTGGCGCAATGTTTATTGGATAACTTTATTAGAATAATATTATGTTTTAGTCAGCTTGATTCTGATGTCTGCCAAATGTTCTTGTTGCCTTCCCTAATTATTATGCAGGTGTTGGTCAAACACAATACATTTTTTATTCCAAGATGCTATTTCAGTCCTTGTAAAATGTTAAGTTAAAAAAGGTTTTAGCCTTAAATCTCTCTGCTCAGTGAAAAACCTGGTGTCTGCAAACTTCAGAGTCTCACAAGCCACAGCTCCCGCTCTCACCACTTAACTTGTCACTCTGCATTGTTTTCATTAATAAAGCATAAATACTTTGAAGTAAAGTACATTCTGGTCATTGTAGATAAACACAGCAACAGCGTGTCGCTTTAGGAATGATTTAAAAAATGATTCCTTGACAAAAGATCTGGTATCGTTCGATTTTGAGTCTTAACCAAGCTGAAACCTTCGGTGCTGAAAAATGAAACCAAGTTCCTCAAATGTTCACTGGAGTCTGGCTCCAAAAGTGAGTGAGTCCCCATAGACCCCCATGTTAAAATGGCCAACTTTACCGGAGAAATAAACAGCCTGGTACAAAAAACGGTGTTGGTCTCAAAAGCATATTTCTCAGTTCATGACAACTGAACGGGCCCGCCTCAGCTCCACCTCTTTGCATTTTTTATTTTTTTTTTGCTGCCCGAAGTTGGACAGCCAAGATCCTGAATGTGACTTGTGAGTCAGTGTGTGAACTGTGGTGTGAGCACGTTGACGCTGCTGTTGAGCCAGACGAGGCGCTTCAAAACACACTCAACCTGCTCTGAGGAACACGTCCTGGCTGTAATGGCCTTTTGTTTTCTGGCTCTGCCTCAACCTGCTCTGAAGAGAGACGAGAACATGTCTGGAAAAATGTAGCGTTTAACCTCAGGGCTATTTCTTTGCGTAATTGTTATTATTTTTCTTTAAATCTGTTGACGCAAATACATGGTGATCACTTGAGTGTTGAGGAGGATGAGTAGCGGTTTCTTTGCTTTTTTTTTTTTTTTTTTTAGGTTATAGCACATTGTAATACATTTAACGTTAACATTTTTGAGGTGATGCTGAACTTGCTTTTAGAGTCTGTTTAACAAACACGATCGGCCTGATGCAAGAACCACTCGTACAAACACATTTATTCTGAAGTGGCACGTACGAACCATTTCAAAGAATTTGTGGCGTTAACTATTTCAACTATTTCTTTCTTATGGAAAATGTTCTCGTTAGGTGTATTGACAAATGTCTTTCAAATCTCTTTTTATTGATCGTCACTAATGAATAAAACAGTAAATGTTTCCACAAAAGTGTGGATGAATAAAGTTCACATTATAGAGAAAATATCTATAACTTACTTATAACTTATATCTTATCTTACTCATACTTATACTATATATATTATATAGTAACAGAAAAAGTAAGTTGAGAAATAATGAATATAGAAAATAAATAAATCAGATAGGAAAAAAAATAAATAATGAAAAATGTATTCATTGTTAATTAATTATATATAATATTGAATTAAAATATGATTTGAAAAATAAGGACAAATGAATGCAACATTTATATTCTTTTTTTTTTACTCTTTTCTGATCATTCGTGAATGAAATTGGCCCATGAATAGAGTAGAACAGGTAGCCTTCTGAGGCCCTGGGATCTGTACGTTTAGCTGTAAATCAAGGGAACATGCAACACTGTGCTCGTACGACAGTATGTCATCGTTTTCAGTCTTTGGTTTTATTCCTGCAGTATCTGTCTAAATAAAGACTATTTTTATAAAGGCTTTTGTCTGGCCTTACTGATATATTGACCTCACTTGGACAGCGAGAGCCATTAGCCTACTAAAAGAACAGGATGAGTCTCATATTGATCTGGTAGTGATGTGTCACTTGCACAGCATGCAGCAGCACTGGAAATAACAAAATTTGTAGGTGAACGTTTGCGGGGGCCCCTTACACCTTCGTCGCCTGGGCCTGTGCCCAGCAGGCCCGTTCAGTAATCCATCCACGGGTACAGGGACAAAAGGACCGCGCACGCTAACGGACAATTCAACGCCATTGTGTGCTGTCATTCAATATGTACTGTAGTCTTTCAACATCACATCTGGTATGTGTTTTAAGCCTCTAAGCACAACCTCTCTAAGTCTTGTTAATTATAGGTCACGGTTAATTTCTTGAAACAGAATTGTGGATTCTTTCTACACCCCCCACACACATCTGCTCATGTGACGTGTGTGTGTATATATATATATATATATATATATATATCGTGTACTGAGCATTACAGCAGGATTTCTTCAACCTCCCCTTGGCTACTTGTCTCATGTAGCATCCTATCAGCCATGTGCCTCACTTTAAAGTCAGGGCAGGATTTGTCTCTGTTGGTCACGCACACGATCACATAGGATTTTTGCCCCGTGGTTCCCAAAACACACTGTCAATCCCAGCTTCAGCAGAGCATTAGTGTGTGTGTTTCGTTGTGTGTGTGTGTGTGTGTGTGTGTGTGTTTCGGTGTGTGTGTGTGTGTGTTTCGGTGTTTGCGTGTGTGTTTCGGTGTGTGTGTGGGTTTTGTGGTGTGTGTGTACAGAATCCTATTTATTGTGTTCATGAATCCAGAATCTGTTTAGGGAGCAGTTCCAGCTCGCAGCTTTGCTCACACGTTCAGCTTTGTGCTCCATGTGCGTAGGAGTGTTTATCCACGCGTGTATTTGTACACATGTAGGCATTTATGCTTTTCTGGGGGTTTTTTCTCTCTCCTAATTTTGATGGTTTCTTGTGTGTGTGTTTGTGTGTGTGTGCAGTTGCCGACACAAACAATGGAAGTCTGACCTGCCCGCCTCCAGCGTAGTCATCACCTTCCACAATGAAGCTCGCTCTGCTCTGCTGCGGACTGTGGTCAGGTAGGTGAATGGTGTGTGTGCTGTCCACTTAAAAAAAGAAAAATGAAAAAAAAAAAAAAAAAAACTTCTATTTTGATTTGTGGGCTTTTCTAAATATGTTTTTATCTTGCTATAAATGTCCTCTCTTTCTCTGTTCAGTGTCCTGAAGAAAAGTCCTGCTCACTTGGTTAAAGAGATCATTCTGGTGGACGACTACAGCGATAACTGTGAGTTATGCATGCAAACAACATTTACAAAAAAACAAAGCTAATAAGATCAGCGTGAAAATCTGAAATACTTTGTTTCCCGTGGGGGAAGTTGGGATAGATTACAGTTACAGCTCCCATTCAATCAGTATGAAAAATTATATGCATTATACTACGATATATAATAACAATAAATATGTAAAAACAGAACTAATAAATATGTTTAAATATATATATATATATGTCCAGCACAATATACAACATTGGTGTAAGTAATAAAGATGGTGACAAATGGGATCTATATTATTATATTGTATAGTATCTAGAGCACGGTTGAATTATTATTTCACAAAATGATAGTACTGTTGAGTTAGTATTGCACAGAAGACGAATAAAGACACGACGGGGTTATAGCTGCTGACGGCTGAAATAAATGAACGCATGTGATGAATGCTTTGTGTGTGTTTCAGCGGAGGACGGAGCGCTGCTGGGAAAGATCGAGAAAGTGCGCGTGTTGAGAAACGACCGCAGAGAAGGTAGTTAGAAGAAGACAAGAAGAACGTTTCTATAGCATTACAAAACAAACGAATGAATGCAATTATTCCCCTCATGTTTCTGATTGGGGGTGAACTCATTCTAAATGTGATTTTTGTGACTGATGTTTCCCTCAGGACTGATGCGTTCGAGGGTTCGTGGTGCAGACGCCGCCACGGCACCCGTCCTCACCTTCTTGGACTCCCACTGTGAATGTAATGACCACTGGCTAGAGCCGCTGCTGGAGAGAGTGGCTGAGGTACACACACACACACACACACACACACATTTATACATCAGTACAGTACATTATCGTTCATACAAAGAAAGTAAAAGATGAAAAAGTCCAACCAGAAAAACAATGAAAGGAAACGTGTTGTGATGCTAACTCTGGAAAGTGAGGATAAGATACATGTCAACGGTCCTAAACTGTTAATATGTTCCAATAAAGCATCAATATATAACTTTTTTTTAATTGCAGTACATTGTTCTCAATCAGCAGGGTTTGTGCACTTTATAGTTTCATAGTTCCACCACAGCTGGGCTTTAAAAGGATGTGACATCATGTAATTTGGTCTAACAAAAAAGCACCAACCCAACAACAAGATGTAAATGTTTCAGGGTGGAAGGTCTGTTTCAGTGTTTTAAAGATGTGCTGTGTTACAGTGCTCAAAATGTTGTTGGTGTTATTCCACTGAGCCCCTAAAGTCCCTTAAGGTGATATTCTTTTTTAAAATCTTGAGCACACAAATTAACTTGTGCGTGGAAGATAAATAAAAAAAAAACTAAAAAAACCTCATGGGACTTTAGGGGCTCAGTATTATTCTTATTTGTAGGGGAATTAGTTTTTTCCTCCCCTCTTTCACATAGAGGTTAGAGATCAGCTACAAAGCAGCACCCCTGGAGCTGGCAGTGTCTTGTTAACATTCATGTGAAAAACAAGGAGCGCATGACTTCAATAATGCAGGAATGTTGTTTTTTTTGTATAAAAGCACATTTTCGCAGCTCCGAAAAATTACATTTTCTTTTTCCGATGTTAAAAATGACCAGTGAGTCAATAAACCAGAACTTTCCCTAATGTGGTGTTGAACTTTGATTTATTTCTGTGGCAAAATGTTATTTATGTTTTGGGACACTGAAAGCCAGATATTTTCTGATAGTGTCAGAACAGTTGTTCCACCAGGTTTACTTAATTGAAAAAGACTGACTTCTCACAAAAAATCCATTTAACAAGAATAAACATAAACTCCATTACAGATTAACAGTGTGTGGTTATTTAAATTGAATTATTTTCGCATTGACTTCAAAGGGAATTTCTTGATTTAAATGTAATCTCAGTCTGAAGTGGGACACTGTGTTTGTAAAATGGAGGTTATTTTAAATGTTTATCTGAAAGGACTGAAAATAGTCTGATCCTGCATTTGATCCACCCAAACGTGCTGTTCTGTCGTTCCCTAGGTAATGAGCGCGTAGAGCCAGTCGTTTACTTTGCTTTTTCTTTACTTTAGTTGCACTTCTAAATAATGAATCACTCATTATAAAAAAAATAAAGAAGGAAGAATGCCATCTATGTGGGTGAAGCCTCAAGTGTCATATCAAAAGGTTTCATCACAAAAATAAATAAACTGGCTCGGCACCTGGAGGCTCGTTTTATGGGAATTGTCATTTTGGCCACTTGAGCGATCCGTTCTCTAAACGACCGTATGATGTGGCTCTGTGGGAGTGATTTAAAGTAGAAGAGACGGAGCTGCTTTACTTCCAGTTCTACTTCATAAACACTGATGTGCTAAATATAGAACGTAAACTCAATAGGAATCCTTGGGAATATTTACTTCTGCGCTTCACAAAACATGGTAACTTTGGACTGTATATATTTATTATCGAGCCACGTTTCCTGTTATTCCCCTTCTGAGTTTGTTTCGAGACGAAAAAGTTCCAATTGAGTATTTTGTCTCCGTCCTTCCTTCTCAGGACAAGAGCAGAGTAGTTTCTCCCATCATTGATGTCATCAACATGGACAACTTCCAGTACGTAGGAGCTTCGGCCGATCTGAAAGGAGGTACAGTACACAAGTAGAGAGGGTCTGCACAATACCACCACAGCTCTTCTACTTTTAATTCAGATACACTGTACATTTCTTTTTCACACTCATTTTCCATATTTCTTTTATTGTATTTCATTTTTTGTCTATTTATAATTCAACACATTTTTAGATTTTACTCATTTTTTCTATAATATTTCTATGTTTGCTCTTATTTTACATTTTAATTTCTCTGACTGTGTTTATGTATGCACCAGTACACAAAAGCAAATTCCTTGTATGTGAACACCTACTTGGTAATAAACCGAATTCTGATTCTGTGGTGCGTGAACACACACGCATGATGTCCGGCGTGGTTCGGTACGAGCAGCATTAATACTTGTTGGTGTTTTGGCGTCCTGTGCTCTGCTGCTGGGGCTATTTGTCACACACAAGTTGTTTAGTTTAACGGCTTACTGGACATAAACTGTGTCTCCCACACCGCATAGTTATTCTTACTGGATTTTGCGTACGTAGTACATTCAGACTGATAAAGTTAAACGTATAATATGTAATATTTCCACATTAAAATGACTGATAAACGTCTATCTATGTTATATATTTTGTTGAGCTGTGTACTTACATTATCCCGAATGTTTCACCATCAATTTTTACACCTATAGTAATCCTTAATATTAATCCAGGTAACGGTTTCTGTTTCATTTGGGCTCCTGTAATGCCGATACATCCTCTTTGTGCATCCGTCAGCACTGTGGAAATTGACTTATCATCAAGTTTTAAGACGTATTTTTATGATACACTTTTGAGGTTGTTTTTAACAGTTTATTTTAGCCAGATGAAGGATTTTGCGCACTAATTGTGCGTTAAAGTGACTATTATATCCCAGCCTATGCTTTTTATTATTAGCATAGACAGTAAAAGTGAGACACAACTTTATACTTTATCAGCTTCAGGACGCACAAACACAAGCAGACATGTGAAATCAGGCAACTGCAGATGTAGCCAGTCAACTGATCTGAACCTGCCAAATCTAATTATATAACCAGACTGCTACTTAATCCCAAATAATGGTGTTGTCCTTTCGTTCTCTCTCTCTCTCTCTCTCTCTCTGTGTGTGTGTGTGTGTGTGTGT